>DF359741.1:24609-36927 GCA_000787875.1 Solanum virginianum
CATAACTTGCCGTGTATGATATGAATATAGCATGCACATAGTAGGCCATAACATAAATTTAGCCAATCTTGGCTCATTGGTACACTTATCCTCATAATATCATAATCATCGTCGTAGCATATACACATGGCTCGTGGGATGTTACATGTCTTTCGAATAAGTTTGATAGCTTAATTCAACATTTAGAATGAGGCTTTAACTCTAAAATTGTTCGTAAAAGTGTTTTACATGATGCTTATACTTGTTCCCATATCAATTACTAAAAGAAAGTATTTAAATAGAATCAAGTGTCTTAGTAATTTAAATAGGAACATTACGCAAGAGATTATTGGAAATTAACGCATTACTTGTTAAGTGCTTCAATTATGATTTTAGTTTGGAAGAAGGTCTTATTATGACTACTACGTTCCCTTCAAAATCTACATTTATTTTAATGGAACTACACCAAGAAGAGAAACACCTCGAACATATGGATAGGTAGTCATGAAATCAACAAAATAATATATAGATATTGAATGTCCAGTTTAAGTGAACGAATGGAATGTCACCCTAATACCTTCATGATAATAACTCAGCTGCAATCATAATGCCTTTCACAGAAGGTCTTTCTAGCAACAGAATAGTAAGACATTGCATTTGACGTTTTGGGAAACTTCTTGGATTTCATGCTAAAAGGAGGGATGGAGCTTAGCTTTAACATACCTTTCCAACGGACGTCCAATGGTCCGAAGTCTCTTTATGAGTGTTGTTCCTTACATCCTAAGCTTCACAACCACTATATATATGCAACTTAACACACCTATAAATAGTCCAGAATTAAGCATTAATAACCCGACTCGCTATATAGTATTTACCCGAGGAAACGTATGTAGAACTTTGTAAAAATGACCATAAAAGAGCCCCAAAAGTATTATCTAAACACACCACTGCAAACCAATAATAACCAGCAAGAACAGTACTTTTTTATAGCCCAAAACAACTCCAAACATAGCTAATAGGAGGGGAAAACAATTGCAAAGTGTAAGGCCACATTTTTTAGGCACGGGGATGAAATTTAATGGTAAAAACTTACCTAAATCACTTAGAGAACTTGTGGGAGCTCTCTCTTCAGCTTATGAACTGTTGTGGGATGAAAATGGTTCATATTTAGCTTTAAAAGGTTAAATTAGCCAACATAAAGTTGGATTTGACCCGACCCGACCCATGACCCAGCTTCCTGCTCGGGTAGTTACGATAAATCTGTCATAACATTTTATTCTTAAGTCGGTTTGATGCGCAGTTTGTGCGTTGTAAACTAGACTCATAGATCTTCGATTTGATAGATCATTGAACTTCTAACTTATTATATTTTGGGAGATATGGCATGATAAATTTGACCCAAATTTATGAAGGATTTGTTAAAGAAACTTACGGTAACTTTGGCCCACCTTTATCTTGCAACTTTCTTGATTCCAAAATTTAACATATGACCTTTGATCTATTAAAAGACCCTTTAAAAATCCATTATTAATGAATTATACACTTTTAGTCTCATCCGAAAAGTAAAATGTAATTTAAACATTCCAAAAAGGACAAGGTGCCACTCAGGCCATTTCTTTAAACCCCAATGTGTATTTAGGGGATTTCTTTGTCATAAAACTTCAAGTCCTTGATATTACCACCTATTAGCAGCCTTATTATTCGTAGGTTATATCAAAAATCATATATGTCTTATATAACATGCCACCCTATAATATTATGGAAGACGAGAAATATGGGGTCTCACAGTCCACTTACCCCCTCCCCCTCCCCCCCGCACCCTTAAGAATATTCAACCGTGAATGTATTAAGACAGCGTCTTGGTTGCACTATTATCTCCTAAAATGTGATTTTTGAGGATATACCTTTTATCCCTCCAATCCATAAATCAACTCCAAAAAAATTTCTAATTACTAAGCTTTGTATAGCTATCCTGTGATAACCCATATATATTACACTTCCAACTCATTTCAAATTTAAGTTACTGTAGAAAGATGACTGCCAATTTTTAAAATGCAACTTACCTTAATTTGTAAATAGCTGAGGGTGCTTCTTCATCATTTCCTCTTCTGCTTCCCAAGTTATTTCCTCAATATTGTTGTTCTGCCACAATACTTTCACGGAGGCCACTGCTTTATTTTGAAGCATTCTCACTTGTCGATCTAAGATAGCTACTGGAACCTCATCATAAGACAAGTCTTCAGCAATGTGGATATCCTCAATGTGAGTAATACGCGAAGGATCTCCAATGCACTTTCGCAACATTGATACATGAAACACCGAATGGACTGCCCCTAATTTTGATGGCAAATCAAGCTCGTATGCAACCTTGCCAATATTTCGAATAATCTTATATGGTCTAACATACCTATGATTGAGCTTTCCTTTCTTTCCGAACCGCATGAGTCCCTTCATAGCTGATGCTATCGGGATGGTATAAAATGCCAACATCATAGTCTTTTACTAATTCTATCCACCTCTTTTGTCGTTTACTTCTACTTAAATAAATATTGGAGGCTCTGGTGGTTGATAAAAACATCAACATGAAATCCGTATAGATAATGTAGCCAAATCTTTAGGGCAAAAACAACTGCAACGAGCTTAAGATCATGGGTAGGATAGTTTTGTTCATGCTTTTGCAATTGTCTGGAAGCATATGCAATAACTCTACCATACTGCATAAGAACAAAACCTAGGCCAATTCTTGAGGCATCACAATATACAACGTAGCCTTTGGTTCTATCCGAAAGAGCCAAGATATGTG
This sequence comes from Solanum virginianum, assembly GCA_000787875.1. NCBI lineage: Eukaryota > Viridiplantae > Streptophyta > Magnoliopsida > Solanales > Solanaceae > Solanum > Solanum virginianum. Next base: position 27,392 of record DF359741.1, read on the forward strand.
TGGTGGTAAGCCTTTTCTTTAGCTCTTGAAAACTCTACTCACGTGCACCAGTCCACTGAAAATTAGTTGTTTTATGTGTCAATTCGTTAGTTGTGCAAAGATAGAGGAGAATCCCTCAACAAACCTTCTATAATATCCTACCAAGCATAAAAAGCTACGGACCTCGGTCAGATTCAATAGTCTCAGCTAGGCCATTACTGCTTCAATCTTCTGGCCATCGACCTTTATGCCTTCGCTTGTAATAACATGGCCAAGAAAAGCTATAGAAGTTAACCAAAACTCATATTTGGAGAATTCAACATATAACCTATTGTCTTGGAGAGTCTATAATATAACTTACAAGTGGTCTGCATGCTCAGCTTATGACTGTGAATATATCAAGATGTCATCAATAAACACTATCACAAATTTATCCAAGAATAATTTAAAGACTCGATTCATTAGGTCCATAAAAGTTGCCAGGGCATTTGTAAGCCCAAAAGACATGACAAGGAACTCAAAATGTCCATACCTCATCCTAAATGCTGTCTTTGAAATTTCAGTATCCTTGACTTGCAACTGATGGTACCGGATCTCAAGTCAATCTTTGAAAAGCATTTGGCACCCTGCAACTGGTCGAATAGGTCATCAATACGCGGAAGAGGATACTTATTCTTGATAGTGATTTTATTTAGCTGTCTATAATCAATACACATACGTAAGGAGCCATCTTTCTTTCGAATAAAGAGTACTAGAGCACCCCATGAATATATACTTGGCCTAATAAAGCCTTTATCAAGTAAGTCCTTTAGTTGTTCCTTCAATTCCCTTAGCTCTGTAGGGAGGAATACATATAGGTTGCATATCCTGGAGCAAATCTATAGTAAAATCAATTTTCCTTTCGAGGGGAATCCTTGGAAGCTCATCAGGGAATACCATTGGAAATTTATTCACAATAGGGACTGACTAAAGGGTTACTGACTCCTTATCAATATCTCTAGCATGAACTAGATGGTATATACAACCTTTAGCGATCAACGTTCGAGTACTAAGGTCTGAAATAAACTTACCCTTGGGCGAGGCAACATTACCTTTCCATTTAAGGACCGGCTCACCTAGAAAATGGAAGTGGACTAGCTTTGCTCGACAGTCAATATTAGCATAACAAATTGCCAACCAATCCATACCCATAACAACATCAAAATCTATCATAATCAATTCAATTAAATCAGCAGAGGTTTAGCGTTCATTAATTAACACTGTACAATCTCAATAGACATAACAAGCTATAATTGCATCACCAACTAGCTAGATACCTTAATTAACCCCAACAATAACTCAGGCCTCATATCAAGCTTACTAGCAACGAATGGAGTAATTTATGAAAATGTAAAGTAAGATTTATTATTGCATAAATAGCATGAGAATGTATCATCAATATACCTGTGATCACATCTGGAGATGCCTCTGAATCCTGTCGGCCCGTGAGTGTATAAAATTAATTTTGTCTGCCAGTAGAACCTGATCTGTCTCCTCTACCTCTCCCCCTACCATGACCCTTAGTAGGCTGTGGATCTGGTCGAGGAGCATGTACTGAGGATGAAAAGGCTGCAGTAGATCCTGAAGGTTGAGCTGCTATACCTCTACCTAACCCCGGGCACTGGCTAATATATTGTCTTGTCTGCCAACAATGGTAACATGCACTGAACCCTTTCTATACTGCCCACTATGAAGCTTACTACATTGTGTATATGGAGGAATAGGCTGTCTCATTTGTGTAGAGCGCTCCTATCGATGGCTCTCAGGCTAGTGTGAACTCTGCCACGACCCTGACTGAATATAATGATCAAATTTCTGGCCCTGTATCTATGGCAGGGAACTACCCACTGACACAGGTGGATATCGATAAAAAGCAACCCTAAAATCACCCCACGACTCCTTATAAGACCCCTAGTATGAGCCCTCTTATTCTTTTCCCGATCTTTACGGGTATCCCGAATCCGACAAGAAAAGTCCTCTGTAGTCTAGCAAAAGCCTGTATACAGGAAATATCTACACCATCCTGTAAAGAGGCTATCCTGCAGTCTCTGATCAAATGATCCCCAAAAACATCCACGTAACAATGAACTCTAGCACTCATGGTACGTATAATATCTGGTGCATACCTAGCCAAAGAGTTAAACCTAAGGCTATACTCCCTTACGCTCATATCCCCTTGCCTCAAACTGATAAGCTGGTCAAGATGGGCCTCCTGAACCTCCCGCGGTAGGTAATGAGCTAAAAATGCCTCAGAGAAGTCCTCCCACTCTGCTGGCGGAGCATCAGGCCCTCTAGATCTCTCCTACATCTTGTACCATAAGATGGTGACATCACGTAGTCAAAAAGAAGACAACTCCGCTGCCTCGGTAATAGAGGCATGCATCACCCTCAATACTCTGTACATATGGTCTATAAAATCCTGTGGATCCTCAGTAGGACTGGACCTTATATATACTAGAGGGGCCTAGTGAAGAAACTCTCGTACCTTTGAGCTTTCTGTTTGATCCCTTCTGGCATCTTCTCTCGCCTCTAGTTGTCTCTCATGAATAGAAACCATCCTAGTCAGTAGCTGAACAACCTCTCTCATACGCTGCTCCCAGTCTCTGGTAGGGTTGGGGGCACTGGACCTCCTTAGCCCTCAATAGGTGCTGGTGAATATGTTACTATAGATATTGGATGTTCTCTGCGTTCCTCAACGGGAAGTATATCTGCTTGACTCGGTAAAGAACAATTGGTACCTTCTCTCGAATCCATATCTACCTCACGTTGTGCCATCTACAGAATATAGACAGCCTGAATGACAAAGTACGATTAGGATTTCATACGTTCCTATAACTTTGCTCTATAGCATGATCTATTAAGTAAAACAAAGGTAACCATCCCTAAAGGCCTTGCAACCTTTTGATTATAAGTGTTTTGCACAACACAACCATAAGCAATACTTTACTTGACATGACATTGTGGACTCCCTGGGACACGACCTGCTCTGATACCATATTTGTCACACCCCAAAAAGAGGGGAGGCACGATTGGCACTCGATACCATCATCGACCAAGTAAGCCACAAATTACCATGTTTGTCCCTAAAAAGAGGGGAGGCGCGATTGTCACTCAATATTGTTATTGGCCTAGTAAGCCACTAAACGTGCTAGTTAATTAAACTAGGGACCAGAAGAAAATCAGGCAGCATAACATTTGAAAAACTAAGCCTAGACAGTTTAGGTCATTAACTGGTCGACAACAAATCATGCACAACAAGATAGGTAAACCAGAACGATAAAGTATTAGCTAGCTGATAAGGCTGCAACACTAGAGGTACAAGCACACACTATATATACATGTCAATCCTCTGACTGGAGACTGAAAAACACAAAAGAACTAACCCAAAATAACATGTCCTCAATAGCATCTAAGAGAACCACTAATACTATCAAGATAGGGCCCCTACTATACTCAACAGTACAATAAAAAGTAAGCATCTTGTGAAAGCTCCAGGAAGAGATGGAGCTTACCAACTCACCTTACCTAAATCTGCACACATAAAATAAAATGTAGCATCCCCATGCAATGGGACGTTAGTATGAATTAACATGTATTGGTATGGAAGGCAAAGCGTAAAACCATAGATAATAGTAGTAAAAAGGTAATAGAAATACCACCTGTAACCAAATCTCAAGTAACCTTAATAGCCAACAATCAATCTCCTAGTGATATTATAGCTCGAAGTTCATGCATAATGTGTCGTGTATGATATGAATATCTAATGCACATAGTAGGTCATAGAATAAATTTAGCCCATCTTGGCTCATTAGGTCACTTATCCTCATAACATCATAATCATCGTCGTAGCATATGCACATGACTCGTGGGATCTTACATGTTTTTCGAATAAGTTTGACAGTTTAACTCAACATTTAAAATGAGGCCTTAACTCTAAAAATGTTTGTAAAGATGTTTTATATAATGCTTATACTTGGTCCCATGTCAATTACTAAAAGAAAGTATTACTCTAAAAATATCCTTAAAGGTATTTTACATAATGCTTATACTCGGTCCCATATTAATTAGTAAAAGAAAGTATTTAAACATAATGAAGTGCCTTAGTAATTTAAATAGGAGCATTACGCTAGAGATTATTGGAAATCAACGCGTTACTTGTTAAGTGCTTCAATTATGTTTTTAGTTTGGAAGAAGGACTGATTATGACTACTACATTCCCTTTGTAATCTACATTTATATTAATCGAACTACACCAAGAAGAGAAACACCTCGAACATATGGATAGGTAGTCAGGAAACCAACAAAATGATATATAAATATTGAATGTCCAGTTTAAGCAAAAAAAACGAAATGTCAACCTAATACCATCATGAAAATAACTCAGTTGTAATCCCAATGCTTTTCACATATTTCTAGCAACAGAATAGTAAGATATCGCATTTGACATTTTGAAACACTTCTCAAATTTCGTGCTAAAAGGAGGGACAGAGCTTAGCTTTAACATACCTTTTCAATAGACGTCCAATGGCCCAAAGTCTCTTCATGAGAGTTATTCTTTACGTCCTAAGCTTCACAAGCACTATATATACCCAACCTAACCACACCTATAAATAGCCCAAAATTAAGCATTAATGACCAGACTCGCTATATAGTATTTACGCGAGGAAATGCCCGTAGAACTTTGTAAAAATGACCATAAAGAGCCCCAAATTATTATTTAAACACATCAGCTGCAAACCAAGAATAACCAGCAAGAATATTATTTTTTAATAGCCCAAAAACAGCCCCAAACACAGGTAATAAGAGGAAAAAATAATTGTATAGCGTAAGGCACACATTTCTAAGCACGGAGACGAATTTTAATGGTAAAAATATGAAAAACTTTCCTAAATCACTTAGGAAAATTGTGGGAGCTTTCTCTTCAGCTTATGAACTATTTTGGGATGAAAATGGTTCATTTTTAGCTTTAAAAGGTTAAATTAGCCGACATAAAGTTGGGCTTGACCTGACCCAGCCCAGCCCATGACCCCATTTTTGCTCGGGCAATCATGATAAATCTGTCATAACTTTTTATTTTGAAGTCAGTTTGAAAACAAGACGCGTAGACCTTCGATTTGGTAGGTGATGGATCTTCTAATTTCTTATATTTTGGGAGATATGAAGTTGTAAACTAGACTCATAGATCTTCGATTTGATAGATCATTGAACTTCTAACTTATTATATTTTGGGAGATATGGCATGATAAATTTGACCCAAATTTAAGAAGGATTTCTTAAAGAAACTTACGGTAACTTTGGCCCACCTTTATCTTGCAACTTTCTTAATTCCAACATTTAACATATTTGAGCTATTAAAATACCCTTTAAAAATTTATTATTAATAAAATATACACTTTTATTCTCATCCAAAATGTGAAACATAATTTAAACATTCTGAAAAAGAGCAAGGTGCCACTCGGGCCATTTCTTTAATCCCGAATGTCTATTTAGGGAATTCCTTTGTCTTAAAACTTTAAGTCCTTGATATTACCACCTACTGGCAGCCTTATTATGCTTAGGTTCTATCAAAAATCATATATGTCTTATATTACATGACATCTTATAATATTACGGAAGACGAGAAATACGAGGTTTCATTTCCCCATCTAATCCTCGGTAAGGCGTTAAAAGTCCTTTTCTTCTTTTCTCTCTTAATCTCTAAATCCATCACTAGAAGCCTATGTTGAATGAAGAAATTTTCACTCTAAATAACCTTACAATTCTTACAAAGGCTTCTGTCACCCTTTCGAAGAAGCAAGTAATCAATCTGAGTCTTAGCTACCGTACTACGAAAGGTAATCAAGTGATTTTCCCTCTTCGGGAAACATGAGTTAGTAATAACTAATTCAAAGGTTTTGGCAAAATCCAAGAGAGATGTCCCTCCTCTATTCCTCTCCCCAAAACTAAAGCCTCCATGAACATCTTCAAACCCGCAAGTGGTAGCCCCGATAAGCCCATTAAAGTCACCCCCAAAGAAGATTTTTTCTATCTCTTGTATGCCTCTCACAACCTCATCAAATTCTTCCCTAAAGAGTTTTTCTTACTCATCCAGGCCTACTTGAGGTGCATATGCACTAACTATATTCATTACATGCCTACCAACCACTAGTTAGATAGACATCATCCTATCATTAAACCTCCTAACCTCAACCACATATTCCCTAAGGTCCTCGTCTACTAGGATACCTACACCTTTTCTATCCCTAGAACCACCCGAATACCATAGGTTAAACCCATTTACGTCCCGAGCTTTGCTGCCTACCCATCTGGTCTCCCGAACACACGCTATATTAATATGTCTCCTTTTAAGACACTTCAGTAGCTCTATAGATTTCTCTGTAAGTGATCCTATATTCCATGACCCTATCCTTAACTTAAATAAGCCCGTGTCCATCTTACCACCACTACCTCTTACCTCTGACCCCAACCATCAATATGACCCTAGTCCACCATTAGATTCCGATGCCACTAAACTAAAAACTAACAATTTGCTAAGCTACAGAGATCAAGAAGATACAATCTAGAAAAACTACGCAACCCAACAAAATAGAACAAGAAAATATAAAGTAATACTCCTAATTGCAATATGGTAAACAAGTAAAGGCAACCCAATATGATATGTAAGATCACAACATATAGTAAATAGAAATATACGATAAAGGTAAATAATGTAAAGGTTAATATTTAAAAGGCAACACAAATTGCAAAATGCAAATAAGATAAATATGTAACAACAAAAAAACCATAAATAAGTAAAGGCACCTAATATGGTAAACAAGTAAAGGCAACCGAAGATCACAAGTATAGTAAATGGTAAAAGAAATATATGGTAAAGGCAATTATGTATAAGGGAAAACAAATAATATATGGCAACTAATGTAAAAATCTAATTTGTAAAAGCAAGAAAGCACCAGATAAAATGTGTAACTAGCAAAAACAACAAAGATAAAATAAGAAATAAAATAAGTAGGGATTTGAAAGATATCACCGAATTTTTGATCCAATATGAACATTGCTGGAGTTTGTGTATGTTGCCGGAAAATCAATTTTCACCGAAATATCTCGCTGGACCCGGAATATCACACCTGAGACGGAATGTGGAGTGGTTTGTCGGAGAATTCCACAAAGAATATAGATCACCTCGAAGTCGCTCTCCAATCTTGACCGTTCTGATGAAGAATCGTCGTAAATGAAGTTCGCCGGAGAAATAGGCTTCAGACGTTCGCAGACGAAATAGGCTTGCCGGATATGACTCACAGTCGTTGTCATTCTGACGTACGTGAGAAGCTGACTCGTCGTTGTCGAAAATGAATGTAGCGTACGATGAATGCATGCCAGGAACGATAAGGAGGAGATATAGAGATCGTCGGAGAGATGCAAAGTTCATGCCGAAGAGATGATGACGACATCTCTTTCGGATTCTGGTCTAAAAGAAACGACGAAAATCTGCCTGAAGAATACTATCAAGCCATAGATTTTTCATCCAACGAGAACAGAAAAGAAATTGAAACAAAGAGAAGCAAAGAAACGACAAAGATCGCCGGAGAATTTTTCGAGAAGCAGTTTCAGAAGTCGTCGGAAAATATCAATAGAATATTATCCTAGAAAAATATCAATAGAATATTATCCTAGGAAAATATAATTTTATGATAAGTAAAAATAACTGATTAAAAAGTGCCCCATTACCCATTTTTATTTTATTGAAATAGTTTAATACGTTTTGAAAACTGTCATTTGAAAGCGTCCATATATGTTTAAGTATTTAGATAAAACACTACTTATGAAAGAACTCTTCTTACAATTACTAATTTTGTTTGATATGTTTATATTATTTAAATCAACTCAATTTTTAATCGTGTGAATTATTTATCAAATTAGTATGTATATTCTATTTCTAAAAATATTTTTGATGATAAACTTTTTCAGTTTATTTATAATAGTAGTTTAATGGGAGGTTGAAAACTACCTACTTGGACAAATATTTTTTTATTCAAAAAATTATAATTTATTTTATAACTTTTAAATTATAATTTACAAAAAAATTCTAAATTTTAAATTTGTTTGTAAGTAGGAGAATATTTATATTTTTTATAAATTATTTTTTATGATAAACTTTTTCAGTTTATTTATAAATAGGAGTTAATTGAGAAGTTGAAAAAGTACCTGTTATCCCGAAAAATGACCGACTCTTTCCGAAAATCAGATTCGAGGCTCAATTGATTTAAGGACGAATCAAATTCCCGAAAAATTGAAAGAAAAACAGAGTTGCCACCTAATTTTAAGGATAACTAGGAAACAAAAAATAAATTTTAAAACCTAACAGAAAAGCTTTAAAATTTCAAAGAAACGGGTAAGGATTCAATTTAAGAAACGGGTAAGGGTTCAATTTTCACCTTGTGAAGATATTAATCACTCAAGATGGCCGCTAACGTGCGGTCGACCAGCGATTAAAGAGTTTGACTAACTTTTTGAAAATATTTGACTGAATTTGAAAAGAGTTGACTGAATTTAAAAAGAATTGACTTGATTTGAAAGATTTGACTTAATTTGAAAATGTTGACTGAATTTAAAAATGTTTCTTTTGCAATGGGTTTTCACTTTATAGAAATAATCATAACGCTAAAGAATATTAAAATGAAAATTAACATAAATGACCAACATGTTGGGAAAATTTAATTAGATTAGAACCAATCCTATGATAACAATGTTAGCATCCAAATGAATACAAATAAAATACACAAATAAAGTAAAGGAAGAGAAACTTAAGAGTTTGGGGCTTCTAGCCCACTGACTTGTGATACAGGCTTAGTATATGTTTGCTGTATATCGATGTATACACACTGAATCCTGCCTTCGAGATCGGTATATCAGCTTCGTGGACCTGTATGTCTTCGTCCTACGCATTGGGGTTGACTCGAGAAGGAACTTTGGTTGGGGTTGACTCGAGAAGGAAATTTGAGGTTTAGGCCTCCGTGGCCCAAGGAATGCAAGATGGGAGAGGAGCCCATTTGGGACTCCAAATGATGTCACATGCAATAAAACAAGTAAAACTATGTAAATAACAACTTCAAAACACTTAGTAAACAGTAGCAACAAAACCCAATATCTCAAACATGTAGCAAACTCACCAAACTATGATTTTATTTGAACAAGGGAAAGACAATATCATAATTCAAACAACTTGCAGACATGAGTAACAATTAAAACATTTTTTATAGAACACCAACTTTGACAAGAACAGGATTGAACTCAAACAAGCTATGATATACTAGCATCACCATAAGGAGCAGTAATATGCGTGTAGGATAATGACATGCTAGAGTTCAAACAATTAGCAGGCATATGACAGTTGAACCGTTTCCAAACAAAACTGGAAGCTTGCATTTTTATTAGAACAGGAAAAACCTTGGCACGACACAACTATCCAAGCCTTGTTTTGATAAGGATAATGAATCAAACAAACTATCAATTCAGATCAG
>DF359741.1:50762-68801 GCA_000787875.1 Solanum virginianum
ATCGAGATATCACAACTCAAAATTTTTCAAAGAATTCTAACATAAACCGCAGCTATATTAATATTTTTGCACCAAATGGAGCTTTATCAATTAATTCTGATACTACCATGATGTGTGCCTCGCAAAAACACACATAATAGACCCAAACTTTACCAAAATTAAATTCAAAACTGATAAGAAATCACACGGCGAAGTTTTCAAAAATTACACTCAATATACAATAGGAAAACATCGAGTTTTACCTTAAATAATATGCCAAAATCAGTTTCCGAAGCTCCCACGGTGTTCCTTTCAAAAAAATATACAAGTTAGGCTTTTGAATCACCAAAATCGAATGAAAAAGAAGGAGAAATCGTGGTTCAAAGGTGGCCTGTTCATTGTGCGAATTCTGAAATTTTTTTTCCAAATTTATACTACTTTTAATCGACTTGACATGTGGCATCTCCTGATTTGGCCACGTAATCATGTCGCCTTTTAATTTTCAAAAATTGCTCCGGAGTTTAAAAAATATAATCCATATATGAAATCTAATTTGAAATGACATTCTAAACTCAATGGTGTAGTCAAAATTCCCATCGGAGATCCTTTTATTCCAATATGGGTCCCATTTTCCAATATCAAAGTTTACCGAAAGGGCCAAAATACACTCGGAAGCCTCAGGATTAGAATGAAAGGTCCTCCTAGACCAAATTCAATGTTTTGGATCTAACAGTAAGGTCAGAATTTCCATTTGGAGCACGTTTAGCAAGGACGTTGACTAAAGTTAACTATTAACCCATTTCGGTGGCTAAATTTGCAAAAATTCGATATAATTGCACCGAATATGTCTCTAGCCTAATTTGGCCATTCTGGAGCTGATGGAACCGTCAAGATTCCGCTCTGAGGCCATTTACTAGGATTTTAACTAAAAATTCATTTTACGATTACAATCTCTTGTTTAACTTGAAAAATTGAATAATTGTCAAACGATTCACCCAACGATCGAACAATCAGTTTCAATAAGTTACAAAGAGCCAGCGGTCACTATGTAAATTCTCAAACTGATAAAATATTTTTGGAACCATAAAAATAACCTAGAGGGTCGTTACAACATCCCCCACTAATAGAACTTTCATCCGCGAAAGTAAGAACGAGGACATACCTGAAGACTCTCATCCGAACCACATAAGGATCCCAACTTTGCACTCACAGTAGATAGTGAATATGATAATCATAAGCATGCTCAACACAGACAACAATCCTGACTGCTCCAGCTAATCAGAATATAATAACCGGCCAGTATGCAATTGAGAATCAGTATAACAATCTATAAGGGATCCTCAGAACAACAACCCCTCAGCCCATCAACTCAATCTGCTAATATATAACAAGACATCAAAAGGCTAAATATACATGCCTTTGGGGTACTAGTCGGTACCCAACCAATCACAATTATCCTCGATTGTAGCCACATTCAACATAGCCAAACCTTACCTTGTTTTGCGCTCCCTATGCAAGCAATCTTTACACTTATCCCAGGTGGCTTCCCGGCTCACTAATACTAACACAGTTACATGCAGTAACTAATGTAATTATATTCCACCGCAAGGGCCTAGCCCCTTTTCTCTTGTGGTTAAGTCAGTCAACAGTAACAATAGTAATCATAAGTGTGATAAATAGTTAGCCATTCATCCCAATATAACAACTTATTAATGTAACAATTATTAGTAGCTTCAAAATGACGATAAATATCCACAACATAACAGATGATCCACATACCAATCACCCGTACCCTCATCAAATATACAATATATTAAACACCAGCAGTCTCCTTATATATTCCCTCATACATGGTATACGTTACATTTTTCATCACAATGCCAAATAAAATATTATCATTCAGTCGCAAGCAAAGTACCATGAGTAAGGAAGATAAAATAATACTAATCACATACTTGCCAGCCCCAAAATCTGTTAATTAGAATTACAACAAATCAATGTTATATAGCTCATAGCCAACCTCCCTAATCCAACCTGACACATATCGTCCCAACTGCCTAAGGTCCAATTGTTTCAACATCTAACAACTGAACCACATCAATATAGTACGTACTAAATCAAGTCCAAGAAAGTAGGGGCCCCAACAGGTCCACTATAACAATGTGACCAGTACACATAAGTCATCAGATCCATACACACAACAGGGGGCATTAATTAGCCTAACAACACAACCAGATTCTAGCAATAGCCATGCCAGATCTGAATACAATTTTTATATGATATCCTCCGCCCTAGTCTCCATTTAACAATAGTCTAATCTTTGTAGCAACATAACATCATTGTCTGGAGGCAATCCAGGCAAATCAATAAAAGACATACTTGGCGACTGACTGTCACCGGAACAACTATGTCGTAGAAGTCTCTATTATCAAATCGCCATCCTAAAGAGTTTTTAGACCTGATCCCCCACTAATAGAAGGGACCTTCCACTACCTTGATACCTAACCTGGGACAAAAGAAGCCCTAAACTCATACTCAAGTAGGCGATAAACTAAGCAATGCAGCTAACAATGTAAAATCATAGCTCAAATACAAGGCAACCTAGCAAAATGATTAACATCACCACTGGCAAGCATATCTAGGACTCCAAACAACACAAACCCAGCCAACTGGCAATTACGACAATTCACCAGGGCAAGAGTGGCCGAAAACTTAGCTAATAATGCAACCATATCCCATATTACAATAGACAACCTAACTAAGCCCATGGGCATAACATTTATCTCACAATCCATTCACCAAGGAATCAGGAAAACTGCATATCAATACAATAATCACTAACAAGATTGTAACCATAGAGGCACAAAGTGTAGCCAGGGGTATAAATGATAGCCCGTCTCTCAAATACTATGTAACTCTCACATCCCACTACCTACTCCAGTAGTCAAGCAACAAAAGGATCATATGTAAAACTCATAGGGATTTAGCTTATAATTAGCCCCCTAATAATGTATAGTCATAACATATATGACAGTTACTCAGAATCCCACCAGGTAAAGCATACTCATCCGTATCAGGAAGCCAAATGGGTTAGACTAGCGGTTAAGTAATGAAATACGAATATACAGAGAGCATCAATGCTTAGTATTACCTTAGTCACATCCTCTCCCACCTGTATAATCTTTATCTAAAGTATTCACAACCTACGCAACCTTCAAACAACATATAAGTATAGTATTGGTACTATAGAGTTCCATACACAGTGACCGCAAAACCAGTAACTGATTATGAAGCATATCTCTAGGGATCCTATAATCTTAATGCCCATAGTCTTCCTATCCAGCTGCCAAAACTCGAGGGCATCCAATCTCTGCTCAATGGCCTTTGTGAGTTGTTCCCTATCTAGACTGACGATGCATTACTACCCTTGCCTGGAGTCTACCCTCTACGCAACAACACACGCGAGAAAGACAGAGTCAAATAAGGTTTTAGAAAGTCAATGAACTATTGCCAATATCACACGACCAGAATCAATAACAGAAGAAGTTCCCTAAACATCCCGTAGCCTACTGGAGAGAACTCACGGACATCTCCGCACCCATCCACAAGACTCTACTAGATAGTAGCTCTGTATAGATGAAACCAGTGAACCTGTCTCTGATACTACCTTGTCACGACCCCGTACAGGCATTGATGGCACCTGTTAGATCTCACCTATAGGCAAGCCAATTACCCAAGCCCCAGTTACTTGTCCTAGCTCTATAGTCAAGCCATAGCCAACACAATAATATAAATATTCGAAACCTACCCAGAACCTGGAAGTTAACTGTACAAAGCTACTATAGAGTCAAGATATAATATACATATCTACGTATATAACAAGAATGGCAATCTACACATACAAATCCAACTATATAGAAGTTTAGTGTCTGAATACAAAGATGACCGTCAAAACAGAAGGAGACTGCAAAATATCCAAAGTTGCTGATGCTTACCACTGTCTTTTGAATCTAGTGCAAAACCCTAACTCAAAAACTATGGCTACTACCTGGACCTGAACCATGGCAAGATGCAGAAATGTTGGGGTGTGTACCAATAATAGGCACCCAGTAGGCATCATCGACTGATCGAGTGAAGTACTGTAAATATAGGCTTTTAGCCCCTATTCCTTGTTGTATATGATCACTATATCATCGTGAATATTCATGTGTGTGTATGATCCAGTATCCAACTCTCAAAATCTGTGACCAGCTTCCCTACGATATGAAAAGGCTAAACCGACAAGAGTGGTGTGCAATAATACTAACTGACGAAAAACGAGTAGGCCCAAACCACAACTGTCATCGGATTAAGACATAGTGCTATACACGGGTGTAAGACCCTAATATCTATGCTTGTACACTGTCTGGGCCCTCATAAATCTAGAAAGTATGCCCACACACAATCTAACTAATATAATCACCACAAAACTCATGAAACCAAAACGAAACCCAACTCCCAATATCGCATGACCCAGGGGTCAGCTGTATGACCCCCTAAGCCCCTATAAGCCCAAAGGGTACCCCATGCATAATCTGAGTGTGTATAGGTGTGAGGATCCACAGGTAATCAATTGGGTCCTCGACCCATCCAATAACCAGTGTCAAATGGCGCCGTGAACCCTTAATCATCACATGGGGCCTAAAACCCCTATAATATCAAATAAGGCCTCGAACCCCCTTCCCGACCTGGCCTCTAGTCGGGGCACTCAGCCAGGGCTAGATGGTCTCATAATATATATAATGGTGGGATGTATCCCCCGCGAGAGAAAGAATCCCCCTAACACAATCAATAGGGCCTCGAACCCCAAGTAAATCAATTGGGCCTCGAACTCGAGGAAAATCAACTGGGTCTTGAACCTACAGAAGATCAACTAGGCCTCGAACCCAAGGAAAATCAACTGGTGCTTGGTCCTCAGAATCGGTATCCGCCACCCAATATAATCACAACATCAATGACAAGTAATCAGAGTCATCCTAGGTATTGCATACTCATCAATATCAAGAATCCTCATAGGTCAATTTAGCAGTTAAATAGTAAAATACATGTATACAGAGAACATCAATGCTTAGCTTACCTCAGTCACAACCAATTTCACCTTTATAATCATTATCAGAAGTATTCACAACCCACATAACTTTTAAACATTCGATAATGTAGAGATATAGGTATTATAGAATTTTAGTCTCAACAACGTATTCCATAGTACAGTACACAATCACAACCAAATAAGTAACTTATCACGAAGCCTGTCTCTGAGGCTCTTACAATCTCAATGCCTGTAGTCTTCCTATCTAGCTGCCAGAACTTGAGGGTATCCAGTCTCTGCTCAATGACCTCTGGGGCTGCTCCCCATCTGGGACTAATGACATAACACTACCCTTGTCCTAAGTCGGCCCTCTATGTATCACACGCCTGAAAAGGCAAATCATATCAAATTTCAAGAAGTCAACGAACTATTGGTGATATCATAAGACCGGAATCAATAACACAAGAAGTTTCCTAAATATCCCGTAGCCTCCTAGTGATAAGTCACAGATGTCTTCACACCCATTGACACGACTCTACTAGATGGTAGCTTTGTACAGATGAGACCCATGAATATTAGGCTCTAATACCACCTTGTCATGATCTGAGCTCTCAGGTCATGATGACGCCTGTTAGGTCTCATCTACAGGCATGCCAACCCAATGTCCATATTATTAATTATAGAAAGATGGCTTTTTAAGAAAAAATTAGTTTAAAACTTAATTAATAAGAAAAACTAATTTTCGAGAAAAATTAGAAAACAGAGTCGTTACTTTATTTTTTAAAGATTAGAAAAACTTTAAAAAGAATTTTAAGACCCTCACAGAAAAAGTCTCAAAAATTTCAGAGAAATGCATAAGGGTTCAATTTCCACTTTTGAGAAGAAATTAATCACTCAAAAATGGCCGCTAACTTGCGGTTGACCGCCGATTTAAACTCATTTGACTAACTTCTAAAAAGATCAATATCTAAAATAGAACTTGGAAAAATCTAAGTAAAGAGCTTTCACAAACATATTTGAAGTATTAGAAGACCTAGAAATGCATTTTACGGATTAAAGAATCATAAAAATCAAATTTAAATAAAAAAAATAACACAAATGGTTTGACTTTTGAGGAATTAAATTAGATTAAAATAAAACGACAAAATGTTAGACTTAGAGTATCACAAACAAACAAGTATAATAAAATAAAGGAGAAACAAGAAAATAGACTATATTTATTTGGGCTTGGAAGGCCCAAATACACATGGCCCAACTTCTAATAGAATATTTGGACCTTCCTGGCCCATTCTTCAACTCCCAACATCTGCTATTGTTGCTTCTATATTGGGCTTTTAGCCCCTATTCCTTGTTGTATATGATCACTATATCATCGTGAATATTCATGTGTGTGTATGATCCAGTATCCAACTCTCAAAATCTGTGACCAGCTTCCCTACGATATGAAAAGGCTAAACCGACAAGGAATAACTCGAGGATATGCAACGGCAAAGTCCAAAATGGACTCAAAGGATTTCACATGCAAACATGAAAGAGTATGAATTAGTATCTATCAATAAAAAAGAGAGAATAAAAAATTTGAAACTAACACAGTATGTTCATAAACATGGCTTAAAAGGATAGCATTCTATCAGGAATTAAAAACATATGCAAAACTCAAGTTATACTCCTAAACATTTTTGGTGAACCAAACAAGTCCAAACAGTGAATAAGAAAACATATGTAAGCATTCAAAATAGCTCATCCAAAAGAAAAACGTTTCTAATAAAGATCAAGAAAATCCTTGGTATGAAACAATAAGAATATTGATAAAAATGGAATGAAATTAACCTAATTTAAGGCACAAATAGCATAAGAGTATAATTAAGAAGACTCCTCTTCATTAATCCCATCAAAACAGTGGACTAAGAACAATTTTTCCAATATTACATACATGAAGTTTTGAAGGCCCATTCCTTAGAAGACAACTCATGAAATCAAACATACAACAAATCCAAGAAAAACACTTAGGAATAGAGAAACAGAAATGTGGAATGAATGAAAAACCTTAGTGGCAAATTTATGAATCAAGTTAAGACGACATTATCTAAAAAAACACTTAAAATCATAAGTTAAAAGGCAAAACATAGACATTAAGAAAGAAATGTTAAGATTTTCAAATTCACATACATCAAGTTAATACTAGAACTCTAGCCTAAATAAATGATAATAGAAACTAATGTCAATCCAAAGATTTATCAAAAGGCTTATACAGGTTTGAGCAAGAAAAGACTGCAACGAGTAACTAACAGAACTTTCACTTGAACAAAATCTATGAATATATATTGAATCTAATGCATCAGGGGCGTGACTATACATTTATGCAGTTTCGAGATGATATCACGCGAGAAAATCAACATCATAGAGTCAAAGACTATGAATGGAAGATCGAACTAATTGAATAAATAACATACACGCGAGAAAATCAACAAAATAGAGTCAAAGACTATGAATGGAAGATCGAACTAATTGAATAAATAACATACACTCACATATTGTTTAAGAACATAATCATCAAGACAAAGCAAGCATTACTCATGAAATTATAACCAAAAAACACCAAAAATAGAGCCACGATAAGAAGAACAGCGAAAAGGCACAGAATATTACCTCCCTAGGAGCAGTGAACTGGGAACTTGAGCTTGAGCCAAACTTCAACACCAGACAAAGCTTTGTTTGAGAACCTTCTAGCTCCTAGAGCAAAAATTCCCAAACTCAGGAACCTTCAGAATTGAATGAGTTTTTCTAGAAAATTTTGGTTTAAAAGAAACAGAAATTCTATCATCTTTTAGAAATGAAGAACTGTTGTCCCCCAAAAGTGATAAATGAGGGATATATATAGAAGGAAATTAGGGCAAAGAAAGGGGAAAATTAGTGGGGTAATTTGGGAAAAAATGGGGGTCGGAATCTAGGGTTTCTTTGAAATTTGAATTCAAAATTGCATTCCTAATCTCCCGGGAATCATCCACGAGTCCATATCATAACTATCAATTTGAATTGATAGCTATGAGACACACCAAGTTTAGGATTCCCTCAAACAAATGAGGTACAAATAGATAAAGGGGAAGGGGAGAGGGACACGTATGTACGGAGTGGTGAAGGTGAACATTGAGGCCATTGCTAGCATTTGGCATTTCTTCGCTAATGAAGAAGAAGGATCGGGGGAGTGCGATGTACACGTATGAGGGGAAAAAAGAAAGAAGAAATGGGATTGGGGACGCGTAGATCAACGTTGGTAGTATATATGTGTGTATGTAATGTAATGTTACTGAAAATGAAAGAGGGGTTTTGGGCTGGGTGTAGGAGAAATTGGGCCAAATTTGGTCCATTTGGGTTGAATAAAGGCTGGAAAGAATGGGTACAAAGATGTAGGGGGATTTAATTTTAAAAAATTGGCCAATTCGATTGTAATTTTAGTCAATTAAATGTAATCAAATCGAATTCGATTGACTAATTTGACTAGATGATGATTTAATACAAATTAATTGAAGAGCTTTTCAAATTAGCAACCTGAAGTAATTAAAATTAATTATAAAAATAACAACTCTTAAAAAATAAAGTGAAATTTATTTAAGAAAAAATATTTTTTGCATTCTCAAAAGCTAGTTAACTCAAATTGTTAAAAACTAAAAGCTAGATGATTAATTTATACTGTGGAGGGTAAAAATTTGATGTCAATACACGTCACCTGTCCTGAATTAATAGTGATAAAGATAACAACAACATATGAGTACAACGAACACAACCTCCCTAGGACTAGGAAGTCACTTGTACAGAGCTACTGTAGGCTCAAATCAAAATATACATATCTACATAAATAACCAGAATAGCCATCTACATGTACAAATCTAAACTACAAATATAAGGCCAGTGTTTGAACACAAAAGATGACCCACAAGGCAGAAGAAGACCGCAGAATATCCAGAGCTGTTGATGCTCACCAATGGCTCCTGAATTGTTAGAGCACTCCTAACTCAGTGACTGCGGCTAATACCTAGACCTGTACCATGGGATGATGTAGAAATGTAAAGGTGAGTATCAGTAACAGGCACCTAGTAGGCATCATTGACTGGCCGAGTGAAGTACTGTAAATATAAAAGTCTTCAATATAGAGAACCCTAGTAAATATAACAAATCAGAAATCTGATCAATGAATAAGCATGTATAGATAATCACCGAACCCCAACTGAACCAACCCAAGTGGTGTGCAATGATACTAACTGACAAAACACGAGTAGGCCCAAACTATAACTATCATCGGACTAAGACATAGTATTGTACGCGGGTGTAAGACCCTAATATCCATGCCTGTACGCCAATTGGGCCCCTATAAACATAAAAGGTACACCCACGTACAATCTAACTAATAGCATCACTATAGAACTCATGAAACTACCACAAAACCTAACTCCCAGTATCGCATGATCTAGAGGTCAACTGTACGTGGGTGTAAGTCCTTAGTGTCTAAGCTTGACGCCCCGTGAGCCCCTATAAGCCTAAAGGGTACACCTACATACAACTAGGGTATATATAGGTGTGTTGATTCACAACTAATCAATTGGGTCCTCGACCCATCCAGTAACCAGTTTCAAACGGGGCCTCGAACCCTTAATAGTCACATGGGGCCTCAAACCCCTATAATATCAAATGAGGCCTCGAATCCCTTTCCCGACCTGGCCTCTAGTCGGGGTACTCTACGAGGGCCATATGGTCTGACAATATATATAATGGTGGGACGTATCCCCCGTGAGAGAAAGAATCCCCCTAACACAATTAAAAGGGCCTCAAACCCCAAGAAAATCCACTGGGCCTCGAACCCAAGGAAGATCAACTGGGCCTTGAACCAAGGAAAATCAACTAGCGCTCGGACATCAGAATTGGCATCCGCCACTCGATATAATCATAACATCAGTGGCAAGTAATCAGAGTCATCCCAACTATTGTATACTTATCAATATCAAGAAGTGTCATAGGTCAAGCCATCATCTAAATAGTAAAATACATGTATACTGATAACATCAATACTTAGCTTACCTCAATTGCAACCTATTTCACCTGTATAATCATTATCAAAAGTATTCACAACCTATATAACTTTTAAACATCCGGTAATGTAGAGATATAGGTATTATAGAATCCCAACCTCAATAATGTATTCTATAGTATAGTACACAATCACAACCAAATAAGTAACTGATCATGAACCCTGTCTTTGAGGCTCCTAGAATCTCAACGCGTGTAGTCTTCCTATCCAGCTACCAGAACTTGAGGGCATCCAGTCTCTACTCAAAGGACTCTGGGGCTGGTCCCTATCTTGTACTAATAACACAACACTACCCTGCCCTGAGTCTACCCTCTATGCAGCACACGCACAAAAAGGTAAGTCAAATCAGATTTCAAGAAGTCAATGAACTATTGGCGATATCACACGATCGGAATCAATAACATAAGAAGTTTCCCAAACATCTGGTAGCCTCCTAGAGATAAGTCACTAACGTCTCCATACCCATTTGTAGGACTCTACTAGATGGTAGCTTTGTAAAGATCAGACCAGTGAATATTAGGCTCTGTTACCACCTTGTCATGACCCGACCTCTTAGGTCATGATAGCGCTTATTAGGTCTTGCCTATAGACAAGCCAATCCAATGTCCACATCACCTGTCTGGAATTAATAGTGATAAAGATAATAACAACATATGAGTACAATGAACACAACCTCCCTAGGACCTTGAAGCCACTTCTACAGAGCTACTGTAAGCTCAAATTAAATTATACATATCTACATACATAACCAGAATAGCCATCTATATGTACAAATCTAAACTACAAATATAAGGCTAGTGTCTGAATATAAAAGACGGCCCACAAGACAGAAGGAGACTGCAGAATGTCCAGACCTATTGATGTTCACCAATGGCTCCTAAATTGTCAGCGCACTTCTAACTCAAGTACTGCGGCTAATGCCTAGAACTGCACCATGGGAAAATGCAGAAATGTATGGGCGAGTACCAAAAAAGACAACCAGTAGGCGTCATTGATCGATCGAGTGAAATAGTGAACATAAATAAAGCCCAAGTATCTAGAAACTATAGCAGTGTAGCAAAATAAACCCAGATCAAGGCATAGGCATGTCAGGAAACCCTCAATCATAACTGGACCATCTGAAATGAAGAACAATGATGAACTAAACCAATTCAAGTGTTAAACATCGATATCGACTAACTAAGACTGTGTAGGCTAATACTACAACTACCCCCAATGGAGTCCTAGTGTTGTATGTGGGTGCAAGACCCTAGTATCTATGACTGTACGCGAACTGGGCCTCCATAAGCCTAAAAGGTAACCCCGCACACAATATAGAATCAACAGGCCACCCCAAAATCCCTTAGAACTATCACAGAATATATTGACCCGTTAGGTCATTTTAAATAAATCCTCTCTTTCACAAAAGATCCTTTTTGTAAATTCAAATTAAAAATTTTGGACTATTCGGTAATTATGATTATTTAGTTGACGTATAATTTTAGATAATTAATTTAATTAATAGATTAAATTCATAATTTATTTAATATTCTATATCACTTGTTTTATATTTATTCAGATAAAACTAATGGAATTTGTTACTTTTAGTACTTATTTGATTTAAAAAAAAAGAAAAAGAAAAAAGAACGTCAGCGAGGACTTTTGAGACGAAGGTTCCCAGGAAATAGCCTCTCCACCTCTACGAGGTAGTGATAAGATCTGCGTACATTCTACATTCCCCAGATCCCACTTGTGGGATTCCACTAGGTATGTTGTTGTTGTTGTAAAAAGAAAAAAAGAACCAAAATAATAAATATTTAAAGAAAAGAAAAGAAAGCATTAAGAAAGAAGTAAAGGACTGACGGGCTGATGCCCTATTCAGCAAAAGAAAAACGGCGCACACTAAGAAACAAATGAAAAAAAAACGCAGAAAGAAAAAGCAGTAGAGGAAAAGAAAAGAAGGGAAGAAAAAAGGGAAAATGTGGAGAAAAATTGTGAATTTCATCCCAAAATATCAAGGTAATTATTATTGTCCTTTCTATTAAATTTTTATGAGATTATGAAAATATTTTTAGGATAGAAATGTGTAGAAATTATGTTAAATTAAGAAAATATAGCCTAGGGTTCTTAAAATAAAATCTTGATTTGGGAGTCGAATAATGATCCGTTTTAGCTGAAATTTAGTGTATGACTTTAGTTTATTATGAGTAAATATAATTTGAAAGAAATTCTTAGATTTGACTTCTAGGGCTCGAGGTAATCATTTTACCCAATTTTTTTGAACCAAAAATAAATATAGCAATATGAGTGTCATTGAATTCGTATTCTTATGTAGATTATGTATTTGAACAGATTTTGATCATCGAAATGAGTTACGAAAGACTCAAGATTTAGAGTGTTATTCGATTATTCGAGGCAAGTGGACTTCCAAAACTTTATAATTATTGTAGAATTCTCAAATTTTCTTTTCTTCTATGTGTGATTCATGAAATATTTTTAATATTATAAAAATAGGATAATAAAATGTAAATGTGAATTGGTGTGGTGTTGTAACATTTGAATTGAAAATGTGGTTAAGTGATGAGAATTCTTATTGAAACATATTGTTGTGGTTGGTAATTATGAGTGGATTTGTTTGTGGACTTCATCTCATGTTCATTAATCTGATGTCACACATATTTGCTATCACACCCTGAGAGGGTACTCTTGGCATGACCGACACTCAAAAACCATTGCTAGCTTCCAAACGAACCACTTTGCCTCATCACATTCATTGAATCAGCTAAATACTTAAAATTAAGAGAAAATAAGATGGAAGAATCAAATCATGAATCTATCTCAGTATATAGGCTAACAATCAAACTCGAATTCTGTGACATAAGAATAGTTTTAAAAGAAATCAGTTAAGAGATAAAGGTCTCAATATTAACTCATCATTATCTAATCTATGAATCCTCTAACTCTACTCTCTAGATGGTGTCAATGATAGGTTCATGACTACCTCAAATCAAATAAAAGAAAATCTAAACTTTAGTAACTAGATGATAGTAATATGAAAATCCTCTAAAAATAAGGAGGTCTCATTGATCAGTTGAATGCGAATAGATACTCAACGAAGTACCTATTGATGATCTCTAATACCTGTCTCTACATCATAAAATAATACAGTCCAAATGAATGTCAGTACGTAGAATGTACTAGTATATAAAATGGCTGAATGAAACATATATAAGCACAATAGCATAGAATAACATTAACTCATAAGATACTCAATCAGAATTTTAAATATCTATCTAAAGCAAGAATAAAGAGTAGACAATGACCCATCGATACCAATCCAACCTCATCTAATCAAATCAACTCGGAGTACTATCAGTGTGGGACATATCTAAAAGTTTCTCTTATGCAACAACAATGACTTGTAAGCCAGTGATTATACAACAAACCCATTGATGTTGCCAAAGTCATTCCATACTTGCCAGGTAAAGAACGAAGCGGATCCACTAGAGATCTAATCTCTCAAGTCCTCTATTGCTTTTAGAGACTTCAACTTAAGAGGGAATATAATGGTTCAATCCTTACCTATGCTTGACGGCATAGTTACTGAGTGTGAGTTGGATTTACTCTTACCCATTTCGGTGCTCAATACTCCTCCCAAGACTCAACATCCTCATAAGATCATCCATCTCAATTAATCATCTTAATTAGTCTCATAGAGACTTTCATTATCTCATTAACTCTAACTCAGTTAGGCCTTCCGGCATATCATCTCAATTATTTCATCAACTCAATTCTTATTCATTAGCTCAAGATTTAGATCAATCATCATGAGGAAGTCATATATACAAAATCTCTAGAGTTCAATTATGAATACTCATAGGACCATCAGCCTCTATCAACTTATCATCATGCTCACATCACAATCACAATCACAATCAACATTCTTAAGTCAAGGCTCTAGACTTAATCCCTTGGCTCATTTATGCATTATTTTACAAATTAACATGTAGGGTTTATGAAAATAACTCATGTAAAATATTTATTCAGTAAGTTAAGTTTATGATGATCATCAACATATGAAAATACATATAATGTATAAATTTTTACAAGAAAACATTCAAGAAACATGCATGGAGACTCAATATACTCACAATCTTTCTATTACCATCAATGGGGGCACATGAAAGGAAGATTTCATATTTTAGTTTAGCCTTACATACTTGGAAAGTTGGTATTACAATCAAAATTTGATAAATACTAGCTTTCTTAGAGAAAATCCTGGATCTCGGTAGTTTTTTTAGAGTGGAAGAACTTGAAAAGACATTGCTTAAAGGGCTTATCTTTGGTTCTTGAATTATTGAGTTAGAATCTTTAGAGTTCTTGATAAATAATTCTAATTCTTGAAGAAGAAGAATCAAGAAATCCTTTTTTAGAATTCTTGAATTCGGTTTTTTGAAACCGTAGGTTGTGATTTAAGATTCTATTATAGATTCGTGAATATATGAAGAAATTTGGGTTAGGTAGATTGAAATTTCTGAGGAATTATTTACCTTGAGGATGAATCTTAAAAGCTAACCCTAACTTGATAGTTTTCTTGAGAATTCTTGAGTGTTTATGTTTAGGAGTGAAGGAGAGGGTTTTACTTATAAAAACTGATGTTTTATGCATTTGGAGACCTTAAATAGACCCATAAAGGTTTTAGAATAAAACTGAAAATAAAATAAAAGGACATCACTTAGCTTATCTAGAAAAGGTTTATGTCAAGTCTGCGATGCAGAGCTACCACGGACCTTCAAACAGCTCTACACTTCTTCACTAAAATGGTCATAAAGTTTTACTCTAAACTCTGATTAAGGCGAAATTTGATACATTAGCAAACTAATTAAAATATATTCAATTTGATATATTATGAGTCACCTAACTCATTATACTTTTAGGAGATATGGTCATTTAAAGTTGACCTTTCTATCAACTCATACAAAAACTTAGTCGGTAGAAATTCATTGGACTTGACTTGATGTAAAAGATACCTTATGACTCTAAATCACATCTAGTATACTTTAAATACTTAACAATTGATCCTAACATTTATATACAACCTAAGAGTCATTGGTCCAGATAACGTTTATAAAATCTTTCATTAGAACTCAAATACTAAGAAAATATTTAGCTTAACTTCGTACCAGAGGGTTTGTGTGACCTTAGATCATCTCCAATTCTATTTCCAAACTAAGAAACTAACTTTAACACCTATACTCAATTAAAAATCTTTAATTAAAATCCTATACCATATGAAGAATGATTCAGTCTTAACTTAAAAAAAATTTGGGTATTACATTTGCATTGGTTCTGAATATTGATATGAGTGAGATAGTAAAAATTGGAGTCGAGCTCTTTACCAATCGAGATGTGATACCGAGGTCATTGTCAGTGATATTATGATACTAAGATCTTTGATAGTAGTGTTGTGAAGTCGAGGTCATTGCCAGCGATATTATGATACTGAGATCCTTGCTAGTCACATTGTGAAGCCGAGGTCATTGTCGTCGATATTGTGATATTGAGATCTTTGTTAGTGATATTGTGATGCCGAGGTCATTGCCGACATTTATTACATAAGCATTACATCTCATCCTTGATATTCTTGTGTGCATGATGTTATTTCTGTGATTAGTTGTTTATCACTTGTAAGTTGTGGTTTGTGATTTTAAATTGTGACATTGTGGAAACTATCTTTATTGTGTATTATGTGTTGTTAGGCTGGGCTAATTTTCTATGCAGGTTATAGTTGTGGAGGTCGGTTGGGATGAAAGGAGTTTGTGTATTCTATTAGACTTGCTTTATTTTGTTAGTTGACTTGCTGGGTACTGTGTGGTTGGTACTCGCTACCTTGCTTCTACATTTTTATAGGTTATGCGCTCAGATCTTTGTGATATTCTCTCTTCTCTTTTTATCCGAGGCTTTCTTTGGAGATTAGTGAGGTAGCTATTTGTCATATCAGTGAACCTCATCCTCCTATTTATGATCTTGTTCTACTTTAGAAATAATATCATTTGAGACTTGTATTTTTCTTTCAAATCTATTATAACACATTAGAGGCTTGTCCACGAATAACTAAATTTTGGGGATTTTAATTAAGCTGGCTTATTATCTGCAGTTAAAATTTTCACTTTGTATTATCCTTCCACATTTTATTGTTATAATTGGGTTTAAGGCTGACATATCTTACTAGGATAAGACAAGTGTCATCACATCCATTTTTGAATCATGACAGATAGTATTAGTGCCCCAGGTTCACAGGTATCACGTGTACATAAGTCGAGTCTAGTAGAGTCTCGAGGATCGGTATGGAGACACCTGTACTTATCTACCAAAGGCTATGATGATTATCAGAAAGCTCCCCTTTGTTTATTCTTTCTCC
The DNA here is from genome assembly GCA_000787875.1 of Solanum virginianum. Classification (NCBI taxonomy): domain Eukaryota; kingdom Viridiplantae; phylum Streptophyta; class Magnoliopsida; order Solanales; family Solanaceae; genus Solanum; species Solanum virginianum. The sequence goes on from DF359741.1 coordinate 67,293, forward strand.
ATCGTGATTCCCCGATTCTGTGTGATTCTTATCACTTTATTCATTCTCTCTCACCTATAGAGATGACTCATGCTTGATCTTTATTTGAGTAGTTAGTGGTTGTATATGGTTTAAATGTTAGATCAGGTATTAAAGTGTAAGCGATGTACTTATAAAAATTAAAATGTTCAATGATTATAAAGAAAAGGTTAAGTAAGGTGATGACTCTAGGATGCACCTTGAGGACATTTGAGTGATGAGGTCAAATAATGAATTGAGGGATTTTATGAATGTATTTTCTTTTTTGGGTTAGTTACCCAACAATACAAACAGTATTGATGTAGTATATATGATATCAAAAATGATTCAATGGTTAAAGGTGAAATGTTAAAGAGATAGCTAGATAATAATTTTGTAAATCTGCAAACTACTATCACTAAAGTGTCATAAGGTGCATCGATTGCCTAGATAATAATAAGAATAAGTTTATGCCAATGAAGGTCAGAATCCATTTATGATTTCATAGATTTAGTGAATAATAGAGATGATCATGATACAACTATCATAATGATACCAATATTTACTTGGTTAGAGTTATGAAGTGTTAGAACCCGTATGTTGGTGTTTTCGTACCATGGCCAACTTGACCATTGGTGTTATTTTGAGGATAAGTCTTTCATTATGTGTTTACAAGTGGAGAAAATGCAAATTCTAGAAAACTAAGCGTGTAATGTTATGATTGGTTCAAGTTTATGTTGATCAAGATGTAATTCTTTAAGTGGCCTTGATCTATTATTATTACATTCATACAAGTCCCAAGAAGGCCACATGTTATACTTTTTTTTATATATACATACTCGAGGCAAGGAAGGCAGTCATTTTCACACTTGGAAAATTTGTGAAGGGGAGTGAACAGTAGCTTCGGCTACTGCCTGCTACAGTAACGGAAAAAAATTAGGTAAGTTGAAATTCTTCTTCTCTTGAGTTAAATTAATGAGTTCTAATGTCTTGGATGGTGTTATATTGAAAGGATAACTAAGAAAATTTGATTGTATAGTTGAGATTGAAGCTTGTGAAGTGAATTCCGAACATGGGTATATATGTATATATAAGATCAAATTGTTTCAATTCCATGTCCTTTCGTTTTGTTGGTGTAAAATATGTTCCTTGTGGGCTTATAAGAGAGTGGAAAAAAGTATAAAAACTAGTGTATATATTTTCTTTGATTGGTGGTCGAATTTGAGTGCTTATAATTGTGAATTGGTCGTGTTTTGACGTTGGAGGTTTTCGTCGAGCATTGGAGTGCTGTGTTGCGATTCTTGTTGGTAAAAATGAGCTTATGTCGCGTTTTAGCGTTTTAAGTTTCCGTTTGGTATTTTAATGATTCAATTGGACACTTGAGGCTTGTTGGAGTACTTGAATATGTTGGGTGTTTGAACTATCATGTTGCTATCCCTATTTTCAGTTTTGGTTAATTTTCAAGTTAGTTGAGGAATTAAGAAAAGTTTGTGGCTTTTTTTGGTTTCTTTT
>DF359740.1:7567-19751 GCA_000787875.1 Solanum virginianum
AAAACCCCCCCCCCCCCCCGACTATTCAATACGTACAGATTGAAAAAAGTCCAAGGATTCAATGGTGAGATAAAAGCATATCGAATACATGTTCTATTGCGTGAGTTCTGTTTGACAGAAGTTGCAATGACAAAGCATATGCATATTATTGAAAGAACTTACCCTTATAGTCCAACTCGAAAGCATAATATTTGTCGCTTCAGTTTCCAAATCGAATCTTATTCAATTGATGATTGTTTTAAGCTATTATTACCCCTGTGCCCTGATTTATCTACTTATTTTCTCAGTTGGATCATTCTTTTATTAAATCTGATTTTAAGCTTATCAGATTGTCTGTCTATCGTCCTAATCATTAATAGATGAATTTTTCTCACTTCAACCTTCAATACACGTGTACAGTGTGAGTCATTTCCACTTGTGATTACCAATTGAACTATTTAACTTATGCAAACTTTTATTCTTGCAACAGATGGTCAAGAATTTGAAGTCACGAAGGATCTTCAAGAGCAGAGCGAGTAGAATTAAAATAATTGAAGATGCTAGCAGATGCACAAGTTGAAGTGCTGGAAGTTAATTAAAATTACTCTACTTATTATCTAGTCTATTTGCTTACAAATATTGACTACCATCTCGACATATATTTTTTAGATTATCATTTTTCTTCTTGTAGGATTTTTAAAACCTCCTTGTTCTTTTTAATGAACTACGTACGATGCTTATATTATCAATAATTTAAAATATGATTTTATGAATTATTCAAATGTTTGTTTAATTACATGTGAAATAATAATTTTTAATTGTCAATCATGAAAGGGGAAAAAATATAATTTTTTGTATAATAATATTTATTTCAAAAAAATTATCAACAAATTAAGAAAAATTTGGTTGTTAAATTATTGATGTTAGATAATATTAATGACCAGATTTTGGTCGCTAAAAACACTTATAATATCTCTTTTTCAAGCTATCTAGTGACCAAAATAAAAACTTAACAAAGGGAAAATGCGATCTCAAAAAGATATCTAACGACTAAATTTTTTATCATCACTAATGATTATTTAACGACCAGATTAGAATTTGATCGCCTACTTTTAACGTCGAAGCTACTAACGACGGACGATGACCAATTTTTTTCCATCGTAAATGATCAATAATGACTGGATTATCACTTTTAGCGACTAAATTTCCTTTCGCTAAAGGTCTATTCTCTTGTAGTGGTAAGTGTAGAATCAGTACACAACCATAGTGTACTGGTAGAATCATAGGGCCAGCCTGAAGCATTAATGTAAACAGACAACTACTACATAGTAAAACAGGCAAACACACATTCTAATAGTCACAAGACAATATAGACTCCCAACCACAATATCTTGAATCAAACCAATGCATAGAACATGTTTCACATGATCATAAAATGCACATACCCGATCCTCTTATAGAATCCAATCAAATGATAATATGTGCTAGGCATGATACTTGAGCCAACTTATGATATCTTATACCAGGTGTGGTACCCAAACCAACTAATAAGATCTACCTGGTGTAGTACCCCAATCAACCATCACTCACAACATGCAAAATCACACTTGAAACCCTAGTAAATGAACATATTTATTGCATGAAATTGTCAATATGGTGTCATTTTAATTAGCCTCTTAGTCTCACTCACATGTATTAGACAAGTAATACTATAAAGCAGTAGACATGCCTACCTACATAATTTAGAAAGACACAAATCATCATCTACGTCGAATCAAGTTCTTGGAAGCTCTATTGAACTTAAGTCTTCTCCTTGTTATGAATTCTTACTTGTTCTTGGTTAAAATAAATAAAAATACGACATTATTGAATAATAGACTAAATTACTCAGATCATACTTAAATCCTAATATTTGGCCAATTTCATGACCATTCCACTCAAATTGTATGGGAGGGGATGTAGATCACTAATTGGGTGAGTTTGAAGTGGAGAAGCTAAGTTAATTGGACCCAATTTTGTTCACTAGTCTATAGAGAAGGTAAAGGTTATTAAAAAAAGGTTAAAGACTGCATAGAGCCGCCAAAAGTCTTACACTGATGTGAGAAGGAGATATAGAGCTTGAGGTGGAAGATTGGGTATATTAGAAAGTATCACCAATAATGGGTGTCATGCGATTTGATAAGAAGGAAAAGCTGAGTCTCTGCTATATTAGTCCTTATCAAATTGTGAGAAGGATTGAGAATGTTGCTTACAAATTGGAGTTGCCTTCTGAGCTAAGCCTTCTATTCAACCACAAACTAGTTGAATAAGTGCATTTCAATTTAATGAGACTTTTATCTATATATTAATTGCTTTTATTCAGTACTCTAAACAAAAAGCACATTATTTGATGTCACATATATTGTTCTTCACACTATTGTAACATTGGTCTATTAGATTTTAAGCACATGATTTGATGTCAAAATGTAATATGTTCTACAATAGGGAAAAGAAAAGAATGAAGTACTGACTTATTTTCAGTAATTCTATTCAAATAATGTATCTTTGTATTCGATGTCATTAGTTCGACAAAAAAAAACTGAGTGGTTAAAGTTAAAATATCTACTATTAGAATGATGATTAAGAGTTCTTACTTCTTTCAAAATAATCTGAGAAAAAAGCAAATAGAGAACAAAATAAAAGTCTGAAAAGAGATTATATTACTTCTTTGATTCAAAATCATGCATAACACTTTGTGAAATTCCAAGTGATTTAAAAAATATTTTCTTTCACTTTTATTACATGATTTCTTGGTATGTGTAAAATTGAATTGATATTAAAAAAAAGCTATTAGTCCTTTTAATTTTTAGATCTTCAATGATGTGAAGTTTGAAAACTGAGGCCCATCCAAATTTGTGGGTTTTTTGTTTTTAGGCTCACTCTATTTATTATCAAAGTTTTTATGAAATTTAGATAGGAAAATTATCTAATTACACAAATATTTCTATCATATTTACTAATTTTCTTTGTAGTTTGAAAATATTACATATTATTTCACTAATTAGTAATTTCATACAAGATCTCAAGTCAAATGCACCTAACTACATGTACTTTTATTATTGAATACACTCGTACCTACAAATACATAGGGAGAGAGGCAAGCGAAAGAGGAAGAGAGGCGAACGAGAGGAGCGAGAGGTGAGGTGTATCCCAGATACATGAGAATTACATTAGATACATATATCTGGGATATTAGATATATTATGAAATACAAAATACTTAGAGAAAAAGGTGAGCAAAATAGGAGAGAAATGAGCGAAAGAATCCATGTATCTCAGATACATGTGAATCAACTTGAATACAATGTATCTTAAATAAACTACACCTAATTTTCACTTCATATATTCGAGATACATGTATCAAAATAAACCAAGTACATGTTTTTGAGGACCAAAATTTAGCACAAATGCTAATCTGAAAAAATCATGGAAAGACAGTAATTGAATTCTAAACTAGTGGAATTCGTGTAAGTTCTCCAATTTAGATTAGGCCTATATTAGACTAGTTTGAGTACAAAAAAACTCATGCTTTGAAGGTAGACATATAAGTGTTAGCCTTGATATAAAATTAAATATGACTTTTTGTACTCAGCATGGACTCCAATCTTAGCATATATAGCAGTGTCAATAATTATTTGCATGGATGTACGTTAATAATATACATGAGTTAAATATATATACAGGGTGATACACATGATGATATACTGTGATATATATGACAATATACATAATTATACAAGGGAATACGTGGATTGAGTTTTCTTCGACCTCAAATTTTTAATTTCAAAATCATCCCAAATATAGGTCAAATAATCTCCAAATAAAATGGATATTCAATCTTTTTGAGTTGCTTCTTTGACGACTATTTGGCATTACAACTCAGAGGGATAGTCAGTTTTGACAGCTTATTTTGTCTATTACAGGGCCCTTCTCTGAAGAGCCCTCTGGAGCTTGGTAGAGCTAAAAATGGACTGTAATACTTATGCCTCAAATGCCACAACTATTCTTCATCTTCAAAGGGTAATGCTGCATTTCATGTAGCGGATTGTCCTCCTTTTCCTTTAGATTGTCTGTTTGTTCATTCCAGGTCCTTGTCTGTCTCATCTTCTATCAAGTGTAACAAAGATCTAGATTCATCTTCTGTTGTAATGAACTCTCAAGCTTGTAATAAGGATATTTGTGATCCATATGGGAACAAGTCTCCAAGTTCATCTTCTGTTGTAATAAACTCTCAAGCTTGTGATAAAGGTACTTGTGCTGCAAATAATTCTGATTCTCTCAATGTCACTTCTACTTTTAACAATGAACTCTTATGGCATGCCAGATTGGGACATGTACCCTTTGTAAAAATGAAAGGGATCTCAGCTATACCTGTAAAGTTTTCCACCAAACAGCCCTTCACTTGTACCACATGCCCCATGGCCAGACAGACCAGAATGCCCTTTCCAGAAAGCACAACCAAAACCAACAAAATTTTTAAACTACTACATGTTGATATGTGAGGACCTTACCACATACCCACTCATGATGGTTATCACTATTTCCTGACCATGGTTGATGACTATAGAAGATCTACTTAGATACAATTACTCAGGTGCAAGAGCAGTGCACTTCAAACATTGAAAGCTTTTGCCTCACTCATAGAAAACCAGTTCCAAACCAATCTGAAAACCATTAGGACTGACAATAGACTGGAATTCAGAAGTGGTGAAACAACTAAGTTTTTCCAAGAAAAAGGAATTGTACATCAAAGATCATGTCCATACACACCACAACAAAATGGTGTAGTAGAGAGAAAGCACAAATATCTCCTAGAAATAGCAAGAGCCCTTCTTTTCCATTCAAAGTTACCTATGAGATATTGGGGTGAGTGTGTTTTGACAACCACTTACATCATAAATAGATTACCTACAACAATCCTCCAAAACAAATCACCCTATGAACTCTTGTACCAAAGAAAACCTACACACTCACACCTCAGAAGCTTTGGTTGTCTATGCTTTCCTACCACTCTAAAGACTCACAAAGACAAGTTTGAACCAAGAACATCACCCCACATCTTTGTTGGATACCCATTCAATACAAAGGGATACAAGGTGCTGGATCTAGTTACCAAAAGAGTTCATGTTTCTAGAGATGTATTGTTCCATGAGAGTGTGTTTCCTTTTGCTTCTATCCTGTTGGTTCTGATTTTAATTCAATTTTGAATTCACTTAGTCTAAACTATCATAGTCTGAGTTATGTAGTTAACACAAACAACATCTTTAATGATAATGATCTACTGGATGAAAACATGCATCATGAACCTACAAATATCCTAGAAAACACTGATACCAGTCTACCCACAACTATCCCAGAATCAGACCAACCACCTACAAACAATGCCAATCATGCACCTAGAAGAACAACCAAAACTCTTCACACTCCTAAGTATCTGAAAGAATATAATTACATATTACCTAAGCTTCAATCCAACTTATCAGCAGCTAGTACTCCCAGAACAGAAACAATACCTGAAACTTCTACCACACAACACTCATTGAATTTCCTTGTGTCTAACCATAGCCATGTATGCTTCACAAGTCTATGTTCTGATAGCCAACAGCTAGTAAAAGCCATTGCACATGAATGTGAGACTTCTTCATATGAAGAAGCAATCTCGAATCCTGCCTGGCAAATGGCAATGACTCAAGAGTTTGAGGCATTGTATGCAAATGATACATGGGAATTAGTTCCATTACCCAAGGGAAAGAACACTATTGGATGCAAATGGATGTATAAGGCAGATGGAAGTGTGGAAAGGTTCAAGGCTAGATTAGTGGTAAAGGGATACACTCAATAGGCTAGTGTGGATTACACAGAGACCTTCTCACTAGTGGTGAAGATGACTACTGTAAGAACATTAATTTCTTTGGCTATGAAGAAAGGTTGGAGTATATATCAACTAGATGTGAATAATGCTTTCCTACATGGTGATCTAAATGAGGAGGTATATATGTCACTGCCACAAGGTCTTGTGGTGGACAACAAGAACATGGTTTGTAAGCTGAAAAAGTCATTGTATGGCCTAAAGCAGGCTAGCAGACAATGGTATGAGAAGCTGGCCAGTAGTCTTTGTTCAAGAGGGTATATACACTCAGACAATGATTATTCACTGTTCTATAAGAAAGAAGTAGGAACTCTTGTGTTAGGTGTTGGATATGTGGATGATATGATCCTAACTGGTATTGATCCAAAAGAGATCACTTCTTTAAAGGCATACATTCATGAAAATTCAAAATAAAAGACCTTGGAAGGTTGCACTATTTTTTGGGACTAGAGATGATGTATAGAAAGGATGGGATTCTCATTTCACAGAGAAAGTTCACAACAGACCTCTTAAAAGAGTATGATGCTATGAACTATAGACCAACTACATCACCACTTGACGCAAATGAAAAATTGAAGGCCACAGAGGGTAATCTACTTTCAAATCCTGCTCACTACAGAAGATTAATTGGGAAACTCAACTTCCTTACAAACACAAGGATGGACATAGCATACAGTGTCCAACAACTTAGCCAGTTCATGCAAGCCCCTAGGGAACCACATTTGAGAGCAGCTTACCATGTTCTTAGGTATCTGAAGCAAGATCCTGCACTAAGAATTTTCATCTCTAACATACCTGACCTTAATGTTAGTACCTATTGTGATTCAGATTGGGCTACTTGCCCTGACTCAAGAAAGTCAATAAGTGGATGTCTGATCCTTATGGGTGACAGTCCTATTAGCTGGAAGTCCAAGAAGCAAGCCACAATATCACTTTCATCTGCTGAGGCAGAGTATAGAGCAATCAAACAAGTTGTGGGAGAGCTAACATGGCTGGAAAGATTATTAAGTGAATTGCACTCTGCCTATTCAAGTCTTTTGTGATAGTCAGGCAGCAATTCACATTGCCAAGAATCCAGTCTTTCATGAACGAACGAAACATATCAAGGTGGATTGTCGTTTTGTTAGAGACAAGATACAAAGAGGATTGATATCACTGCATCATGTGCCCACAGAATCACAACTTGTAGACATCTTCACTAAGGCTTTGACAGGTGTCAAACACATTGTTATCCTAGATAAGTTATCTGTGACTAACTCACCTACAACTTGAGGGGGTTGGGGGGGTGATGAGATTATATATGAATATATGTAGTTTGAGGATGGCTAGTTGACTGCACATAGTTAGTGAGTTGGTTAATTGACTAATCTGTTAATAGTTAGTTAGATTAGTTGAATAGTTTGTTAAAGGGTGTTACATGTGATCATGAGAAGAGTTTGATCCTTCATGTATATATGTATCACTTTTGTGATAGATCAGAAACTAATGAAAAAGGATACTACTTCTCCCATCTCAAGTTTTCTCTTCTCTGTGATGCAGCCTCCATTAATGGAGGTAATCGACTAGAGTCAATAGATTTTCTCAAAGATAAACACTAAACCATCATTAGCTTAATCTAGTATAATTTCATAAGTAAATAGAATGAAAAATATACAAAATCACAATTAAAAAAATAATGATGATATATACCTTATTGTGTGGTTATGAAAGACAAGATTTTAGAACTTTAAATAGCTATATATGACACTATATAAACATGATACGTGTATTTATTATTATTTAATTTTAAATTAAAAGGTACCTCATGTATTAAATCCCAACTTTGAAAAATTACTTATCCTAAAAAGCATAGGCGTGTGTTAAACTAGATGTATCTCACTTCCTAACCATGACACGAAGAGGTGGAGCTAGAGTATAATTTGTATGAATTTGATCGAATTTAATAACTTTAGTTTAAATTTTATATTTATCTTAAGAAATTCATTTAATGTGTACAAATTATTGATTTTAAAAATCAATTACTTAAAAGAACTAAAATTTTTGAATTTATAAGTTTCAAAACTTGACTCCACCTCTGATGACTAGTATCCTTTTTTTTCCTTCTCCAATCAAGTATATCAAATTCTTCCTCTTCTTAATTCTAATCTCATTTATAAACAAATTCATCAATAGCTTCAATAAACACATCTAGACTGTAACAAATAAAGAAGAGGCCAATTAGGAATTGAATCTTCAAAAAGAATCCTTCAAATTCTGATAAAAATTTATTTTTATACAATATATAATAGTAAAAATAGTAATAACGTAGTGTGATTTTTTACTATGAATAAATAAATGACCTGTGTAATGTAAATAATGATAAATAAACATCAATGTTTATATAGTGCCATGTTCCTATATATAATTTTAGGCTTTTTGTAAGATTAGTTTAGGTCCAACATAGGGATGGAGTCAAAAATTTATAAAGTAGTTCAAACTTCCAATAGTAAATAAACTTTGGTGCATTTTGGTTTTAGGATCTTTAAATTTACATGACTTTATAATATTATGTTTTTTAATCTTATTTTGAATCTCGAATATATATATATATATATATCTTTCAAATGCATGTACTCAAGATACATACATTAATAAGTGTATCTAATTTTAATAAAAAATTGTGTATAGTTACGGAACATAACTGAAAGTCATTAATTAAGGAAATCACATTTTCGACAACTTTAAAACATATGACATAGCACAAATCTTAAAAAAAATTCAAAATCTTCCTCTTTTTTTGGCGATGTATTTAGACTTCTTAATTCAAATTCATGAACTATTAGGGGTCGTTTGGAACAAAAATGAATAATGCAATGATTAGTAATGCAGAGATTAACAATGTAGGGATTAGTAATACAGAGATTAATAATGCAAAGATTATTTGTTATCAAGTGTTTGGTTCATTACTTCCCATCTAATCTTGTATTTGGTTTAAAACTCTATAAAAAGCTTCTTTCCAATTTTACCCTTGCATTATTATGGAATTTTCTATTTCTTGTAATTAGATCAAAGTAGATTATTTTTTTTTATAGTTTCTAACCAGTTAGGAAAATAATATTTTTGTCGTCATGTTCCTTTTTCTCATTTGAATTATTTGAGAATAAATAATTGTGATCTTAATAAATTCATCACTAATAAAGTGTCAATTTTTAATTTAATAAAAGTAGACCATCTATTAATAAAATCGAAAAGATGGTAAACAATTGTAAAAATAAACAATCTATATTTACACGTAAAGAATTGAAATTTGTAGTTTCAGTACAGTGTTTATATCTTAAAAGGTCACTCAATTTTGAGAATATATTTAACATCATTGAACTTTGTTTTGTATCAATAAAATCACTCAACTAAATTAATTTTTTAAAAATGACATGGCAAAATATTTTTTTGTTTATTATGTAAATATGAAACCACAAATAAATAAAATTTGACATGGTAAATTTATTTATTTTTATATTATGAAAATACGAACCCATAAATAAATAAAATTTGTAAGCTAATTTATTTAAATAAATTTACTAGTAAAAAACTACAAATATAAAATATAAAATTATGAAAAAAAAAAGTGTAAAAGAATTTGAGGATATTTTTGTCTTTTATATATTTATCTCATGGTATTAGATCCAATGTATTAGCTAATACCACCAAATGGAAAGGTATTAGTTAAGGGAAAAAACATAAATTCCCCCGTGAAGTTATCCCAAAAAATAATTTACACACTTAAACTATCATGCCGACCCATTACACACTTTTACTACTTAAAAGTGAAACTATTTACCCCTAAAACTGATGTGACAATTTTTTTAAAAAAAAAAAATAAATGAGCGCGTCAGAAAAGTAAAGCATCAAAAAAGGTAGGTTAAAAAAAAAGTAAAAATCAACTCTCTTTCCCTCTTCTTCTTCACATATCACCCATTATCCTCCTCCTTTTCACACCCCACCCACCATCTTCTTCTTCACACCTCATCCATCATTCTCTTCTTCTTTATTCTTTTTTTTTAATCATCTACCTCGTGCTAGCAAGAAAATCATCATCTTCTTCACACTGATGCAAGGAATCATTTTAAATCCGATAAAGAAGAAGAAGAGAATTTTAAATACGACAAATAACATTGATGCCAAAAATTATTTTTCTCGTTTTAGAAGGTTCCAAATTTCAGCAACGCAATAGTCTTTTATTTTAAATCTTAGATTGTTGGATTTCAATTTATGATTTGGGTTTTTAAAGTTTGAGTCTGATTCAAATTTGGAGGTTTTTGAAAATGTTTCTAATTTTAATGTTTAGAATTCAGATAGATGTTGATTTTAATTCTTTCTAGTAAAATTGACTAGGTTCAAATAAGATTTAAAGAAATGAATTTATTTTGATGTTTATCATTGGTGACTGATTTGATTTTGCAAGTTGTTTTGTGGTGGTTTAGGGGATGAGGAAGACGAAGCAAGGGGGTCGACTGGTTGTTACTGGTAGGGGTCGCGATGGTGGTTCTGGACGGAGGTTTTTGTGTCGCGGCAGGAGGAGGAAAGAGATATTAAAGAGGGCATGAGTTTTTTTGGGGTCTCATTTGATGGTGGCAGTTTTTGGTGAGAGAGGAGGAGTTTATGGGTTTTCGGTTGTTGGTGGTGACTGGACGAAAGTTTCAGGCGAGGTGGCGTCAAAATGGAGAAGAATATGGGGATGATAATGGTGAGTCAATGTGGATGGACATCAACACAATTTTTTAATTATTATTTGTCACGTGTATTACATTAATTTGCAATTAGGAAAAATTAATTATTAAAGAAAAGAAAATAAAAATGATATAAAAACATTATCACTCCTGACATGGCGCTGATGTGGCACTGACATAGCAACAAGCATATTACACCATCTGCTGTGAGAGTGGTGTTTCAGTTGTAAGGGTTAAATAAATAGTTTCACTTTTAAATAGTAAAAATGTGTAATAGGCCGTAATGTAGTTTAAGTGTGTAAATGACTTTTCGGGATAATTTCAAGGGGGAATTTATGTCTTTTCCCTATTAGTTAATATATGTATGTGGTACTAGCCAATACATGAATTAGTTAATACATGGGTCAAAATTTCTACCAAACTTTGTAGTAATTAATCCCAATATATAATCCATGGATATATCTCCTAAGACATCCTACCAAATGCCTCCTTATTCATATATATGCATCATGCATATATTTTGTCAGATACATATACACTTAATCAAATATATCTATAAAAATTAGATACATATAATCTTAATTCAAGAATGTGTCAAATGCATCCATAATGCACCATATGCATTAATAATGTGCCGAAAACAAGCGTAAAACTTTAATAATGTGTAAATCTCCAATATACACGTGTATTAATTCAAATACATATACACTGAATTAGATACACTGGTAAAACTTAGATACATACAATCTTAACTCAATAACATGTCAGATATATCAGTAATGTGCCAGATTAATCAATAACTTCAACTCGATCCGTAAAATTCCTTTGTCATCTCCTTCCTTGTTTAAATTTATCACAATTATCGCATAAAGGTTCTTTTCATTTGCAACAAATTACATATTATCTTTCTCTTTTGTTCGTCAAAATTGTATTTTTTTTTTTAATTTTTAAATATGAGTGGCTGAAAATATCGAGAACGGTGATAATTTTCATGTCATTTTTCAAGCAACGATAAATAAAGATTCTTCTCATTTGAAAAATCACTACTCATGAAAGAAAACTCTAAATTAATGGAGCTTTACCTTAACTTTTAAAAATTATAAGACAAAATAACATTTAAATCTATCATAAATACATGACATTGAATAATTGTACAAATCTCAAATTATTGTGATTTTAATTTTAAGCGTTTGATGGTGAAGATAGAAGCCGATGTGTGTGAGAGAGAATGGGGGGGAGGGGGGGGCTAATATGAAAACTTGAATTGAAGATAGTTAATTGTGTAGATAATTAATAGAGACTAATTATTAGAGATATGTGTAATTATTTAAAAATATAGGTAAGATTAATATATGCAACAGTGGTGTATATCTAATAAGATAGCGGGGATGCAAAAAATCAAATGTGAGCATCCCATGTAGTTCTATGCACACCTTTGACCGATAAGCTACTGCTTTACATTGTGTCAAAAATGTTCAAAATTTTATCTATACAAGTGTAAATTAATATTTGAACTTTGTATATCGTGTAATTTTTTCGACTAATGATGTTCAATTGATCATTCTGACACTATCATAGCTCCACCTTAGATC
>DF359740.1:20220-38613 GCA_000787875.1 Solanum virginianum
CTATAACTCATTACTCAACTTATTTTGATCGGTCCATTTTAATTCAAACAAATTCAGATTGAGTTGAATCTTAATCCATTTATTATCTTAACCCATTATGACCCGTTCAAATTTGATTCAACCTGTCGAATTGTACATAAATATGAAATCTATTTTGCCAATATTTCTTCATTCTTTTTTTTTTTATCAAAATCACAAAATTCATTTAAACAATTTACTCGAGCTACGTGGCAGGTGGTATGTGGAAGTGGGTTTTGGGGCCCCATAAAACGAGTGGTTGGTCAAGAAAAGACCTATTCCCCCCAAAGAAATAGGGAAATAGAACATTCTAGAACAAATAACCAAAGCCCATTTATACCCCCTCTTCACACCCTAAACTCATTCTTTGCTCTATTCTTCTTCTTCTTCTCTCTGTAGCCGTCGTCTAGCATTATTTAATGGCCGGAAAGGGTGAAGGTCCGGCGATCGGTATAGATCTCGGAACAACTTACTCTTGCGTCGGAGTTTGGCAGCATGATCGTGTTGAGATTATTGCTAATGATCAAGGGAACAGGACGACGCCGTCTTACGTTGGTTTCACTGATTCTGAACGTCTCATTGGTGATGCCGCTAAGAATCAAGTCGCCATGAATCCTATTAACACTGTTTTCGGTAAGTTTTTACGTTTCAGATCTGTTATTTAGATCTTAATTTCTTGTTGCTTCTGTTTTTAGTTAAAACTAGTATTGTTATAGTAGAGCTGTTGATTTGATTGTGTGTAAATGTCAAGCTCGTATCGATTTGTTTATATCTGGACGTCGTTTGTTGAAGTTGTAGTTTTGTACTGCTTTGGATGGCTTTAATTGTCTCATTTCTGTTGGTAGTTACAATGTAATATATGTAATGGATCTAGTTTGATGTAGTTGACTGTTTTAGAGTTGTGTTAGATCTGAGTTGTTTCAAACCTTTCAAACCAATTGTGGATACATGATTTTGAGCCAGTGGTAGCCAATCTGCTATTGTTTTTATGGTGGATGTGGATACATGATTTTGAGCCAGTGGTAGCCAATCTGCTATTGTTTTTATGGTGGATCGAAATGTGTAATAACTAATTTGGCTTTTTGAAGTGGTACTCGTTTAATTGTATTCACGAGTATTAGTTTTGTTGTTGACTTTTTGTTTTCCTGAATCTGATGGTCTTTTCCTGTTTGTTATGTTATGCTTTTCTTATTAAAGTGTTGTTCATGTTGCGTGTATGTGTGTGGATGAACATTTGATTTAGTAGTGCTTACTGGTTTTTTTTTTACAACGGCAGATGCCAAGCGTCTTATTGGAAGGAGATTCAGTGATGCCTCTGTACAGAGTGACATCAAATTGTGGCCTTTCAAGGTTGCCGCTGGACCTGGTGACAAGCCTATGATTTTTGTGAACTATAAGGGAGAAGAGAAACAGTTTTCTGCTGAAGAAATCTCTTCCATGGTTCTTATAAAGATGAAGGAAATTGCTGAGGCCTTCCTTGGATCAACAGTGAAAAATGCTGTGGTTACTGTGCCTGCGTACTTCAATGACTCGCAACGTCAGGCTACTAAGGATGCTGGTGTCATATCTGGCTTGAATGTCATGCGTATTATTAATGAGCCCACAGCAGCTGCCATTGCTTATGGTCTTGATAAAAAAGCCACTAGTGTTGGTGAGAAGAATGTTCTTATCTTTGATCTCGGTGGTGGCACCTTCGATGTTTCCCTCCTCACTATTGAAGAGGGTATCTTTGAGGTGAAAGCCACGGCAGGAGACACTCACCTTGGTGGTGAAGACTTTGATAACAGAATGGTGAACCATTTTGTTCAGGAATTCAAAAGAAAGCACAAGAAGGACATCACTGGTAACCCCAGAGCCCTTAGAAGATTGAGGACAGCTTGTGAAAGGGCAAAGAGAACTCTTTCCTCCACTGCCCAGACAACAATTGAAATTGATTCCCTATATGAGGGAGTCGACTTCTATTCTACCATCACTCGTGCCAGATTTGAGGAGTTGAACATGGATCTTTTCAGAAAGTGTATGGAGCCTGTTGAGAAATGTTTGAGGGATGCCAAGATGGACAAGAGCACTGTACATGATGTTGTTCTTGTTGGTGGATCTACTAGAATTCCCAAGGTACAACAGCTTTTGCAAGACTTCTTTAATGGAAAGGAGCTTTGCAAGAGCATCAACCCAGATGAGGCTGTTGCCTACGGTGCTGCTGTGCAAGCTGCCATTCTCAGTGGAGAGGGTAATGAGAAGGTACAAGACTTGTTGCTTTTGGATGTCACCCCCCTCTCTCTGGGATTGGAAACTGCTGGAGGAGTGATGACTGTCTTGATTCCAAGGAATACCACCATCCCTACCAAGAAAGAGCAGGTGTTCTCTACCTATTCTGACAACCAACCTGGAGTGTTGATTCAGGTCTATGAGGGTGAGAGAGCAAGGACTAGAGACAACAACTTGCTGGGTAAATTTGAGCTCTCTGGTATTCCTCCTGCTCCCAGGGGTGTGCCTCAGATCACTGTCTGCTTTGACATTGATGCCAATGGCATCTTGAACGTCTCAGCTGAAGACAAGACCACTGGACAGAAGAACAAGATCACAATTACCAATGACAAAGGTAGGTTATCAAAGGAAGAAATTGAGAAGATGGTCCAGGAAGCAGAGAAGTACAAGGCAGAAGATGAGGAACACAAGAAGAAGGTGGAGGCCAAGAATGCACTGGAGAACTACGCCTACAACATGAGGAACACTGTGAAGGATGAGAAGATTGGTTCTAAGCTTAGCGCAGAAGACAAGAAAAAGATTGAGGATGCTATTGATCAGGCAATTTCATGGCTTGATAGCAACCAGCTTGCTGAAGCTGATGAGTTTGAAGATAAGATGAAGGAGCTGGAGAGCCTATGCAATCCCATAATTGCTAAGATGTACCAGGGTGCTGGTGGTGAGGCAGGTGCACCTATGGATGATGATGCTCCTCCAGCTGGTTCAACCGGTGCAGGCCCCAAGATCGAGGAGGTTGATTAAGTATGTGAAGTGTGATCTGTGCTAGTTTTATTCTTTATTATATTAGCTACTTTTTATGTTTTTGCGATGTTAGTATATTAGTTTCCTTTCTCCTTTATTAAGCTGTTGAATGTTTTCATCCTCAATGGCCCTTTAAAGTAGAGCCATTGATTTTGCATTTTGCAATGAGAAGTTATCCCATTATTTACTAGTTTTATGCTCTGCAAGTTGTCTTTACTGTTCCTTACCCTGATGTGAGAAATATCTGACTACCATTTTGCCTGAGGCCTACGTTTTGGATTTCTTTCTTTTGCAAGTTACCAGCGGAGAAAAGTTGCAATGATGGGGGATTTTAATATTTGAAAAGCAATTTTAAGTTTATGCAGAAACGAAATATTCTGTTACAGTTGCTGCGTATTTCTGATGTGTTAAGTGTTCCATGATCAGCATCCAAGTGATAGAAGGTGTAAAAACGTTGGAACCATGATATTCATAAAGACATTCCTTCTATGTTAAATACAAAATAGCAAGAGGATAATTGCATGAAAGCATATTGCTAGACATAATTTCAGGTCAGCTGAAAATAGTTTCGGCAAAGGGTAAATATATACCCTTATGCTGTTGGAAATTGTTTAAATATCTTTGGTTATACTTTCTATTCAAATATACCCCTCTAGTTATACTTTAGTTTCAAATATACCCTTCCAGTTATGATTTGTGCTAATTTATCTTGGTTTTTAATGGACAAACCTATGACGAATTTAAAAACAAATTATTTATCCCAAATTTTACTAGATTTTGCTTAAACCCACCCACTCATGTAACTCAATTTGATCCATTCACTTTACGGACTGCATGCCTAAATTAGTGTCCGACAAAAGATGAAAGTCAATTTGCTTTTCCTGCACTAACTTATATTAAAGTTACCTCAAACATAAATGCTCTAAAATATATTTTTACATCTAGCATATAGTAAGAATTTATAAAAGACTCAAAGCATTAGACAAATAAAATCTTAAACGTCCAATAGGTTTTCATTATTATCTACTCAAGTGTATCTGGAAGGGCATATTTGGACCTAAAGTATAACTAAAAGGGTATATTTGAACCGAAAGTACACCGAGGGGTATATTCCAAGGATTGGAAACAATGTCGTAACTTTCTTCTACAGTCTTATTCAAAATTCAATCCTGCTACTACAAGTTTTTGCACTTTTATAAGATGAAAAGAAATAATTGGAGTATCCAACTTCCTAAAGCAACTATTGAAAGATCTACAATGACAGAAATAAATAGCATCCTTCAACTGCCTTTCGAGTCTAAATTCGTGCCATTAATCAAATATTACAGACCATCTCGGGAAAAATGTCGTTCATCCATAACTTGTAGAAACCATATCTGTATCTAACTTCAAAACATGCCCATCTGCAACTACTCTCGATTTCAGTTACTTCCTTCCCCTGTTAAGCCTCTGTAGGTGATAATTGATGCTACCCCAGCCCTTCCTGTTTTTGCCACTCTGCACAAAAAGGTAATTCAAATTAATCTTTATGTGAAAGAAGAGTTTATTGAATTCATATATAAAAAATATAGAAAACACAAGAAGTTTTAATTATAGCTTTTGCTAGGATTCACTATTCAGCTAATGAAAAGCATCCAAATAAATTACCTGAGCTTCCATGCAGGTACTCAAAAGTGACTTTTGCCTGCCACATTTCTCGTCCTTGTTGTGATTTAAAGTCAAACAATTAAGAAATGAGATCATTTCTTTCGCGCAAGGTTTTTGGAGGCCTCCCAAGTTCCTTGGGTTAATATACAAGGTTCCAGCTTTGCGGCCCATGCTTCCGCAGATCTAAACTCAATATAAATAGGATGGTGTTAGACATGGCAATAGAGGAAATCAGATTAGCAGTGACATCAGTAGCAGCAAAATCAACAGGCAGAAAACTCATGTAACATTACATGTTCGAGGTTTGAGACAAAAAGTAGGATAAACAACATTCTTGATAGAACAGAGAAGAAGAAACACTTCAACACTGTTTTGCGATCTACATTATTCTAAACCATCAAAGCACTGTAAACCAAAGGGTCACAGGTTCTTAACTGTCAAAGTACCCGGACACAGGCAAATGCAGGACTTCAAGAAGATTGGTGCACCATTGCTTTTAAGATAAGATCTAAAATTTTACAGTGACAAGATGAAATTGAGTTGTACATTGTATTTTGACTGTTGTAGTGTTTTGCATGTGGTTTGCGGGATAAAATATTAGGAATAAGGGAATAAAATTTAAAAAAGGCTGCTTTTAGAAAAAAAAAAAAAAAAAGGAGACGAGACGACTAGTGGGTAACAACAGGGATTCAATCCCTCGACCTTAAGGGTTGAGAACATTGCTGAAACCAGTGGCCCACTGAGTCTCTTTTGACCATGTGTGCCTTCAGATAATACAGAGATATTTTAAAAATTATACAAATAATATATTGAGTTTAGTCGGATGACCACGGGTTCATGTGACTTTTTCTAACACATAATTCACCACTGTACCCCAAGGGTGACGAGTAGATGAATAAAAGGAGGTACAGCAGTTACAATTGCGAAAATGCTTACATATTAAACAGAACAACTAAAACTTACCACTAGAATACCACGTAAAATGTAAGTTGCACCACTAGATGCTCTACAGAGTCAGACTAGTCTTTTCACTCATGGTATATTCAAATAATGATTTTTTTAATAGATAGCACATTCAAACTTCAGAGGTAGTAATTTGGCTGTCAACAGTCAGCTTATTGTCTTGATTGTTCTAGAAATGCTACCATGTTTTCCTACTCTGCAAAGTAGAAAGTAAAGCTTATTCGAGTATTTTATGCAACAGTTTTATCAAACAAAGAAATTTGGAAGAAAAGTAACATATGCTTCCATTTGACAAAGCGTTTGGGAAGTTATGCTTTGAACCTTGGTAACCTGATAGCTTCTCCAAATAGCTGCTACTTTAGAAATTTTAGACCACAAACAATAAAACTACTCTCCCTTTTTGCTACCTATAAGAACAAACCCAATACAATCCTACGAGAGGAGTTTGGGGAGGGTGTTGTGTATGCAGTCTTACCTTACCTTATGGAGGTAGAGAGGCTCGACTTTTTTCTACCTAAAGTTTCTATTTCTTAGCACATTTCTGACGAGCGTAATTATGCTTTACGGGGTTTACACTTCATCGCAAGGTTTCAAACCAATGAACAGAAGGGTAACCAATATCTCCACATGTTGGGGGGAGAGTGACTGTTACTTTCCAGGGAATAGATATTTCCAAGTCAATTTAATTTGACAAGAGTGATATAGACTGGTCAGTTGCTTTCCATGAACTGCTCATAGCAAAATTATACTTCTTCTTGGAAGTAAATTTCATGTCTGATTACAACACAACCCTCAAGGCAATAATAAGAGCTTTTCTCATGGTAAAGGATATTGAAAGCCCATACTCTTTCTCCCGAGTTAGTCGTGAAAGATTTTAGTGCCTAAGTTTCAAATCCAAAAATTGTTTCAAAAGTTCAAACTCATTGCCTTTTGATTAATAGAGATTTTGAACTCTTCGAGCATGGGAGATTTTTATACATTACAAACATCCAATGACAATTAGTTCTTTTACAATCCATGACATCATGTAACTAAGAGTCAACTCACAAGTCTAACATTATGTTCAAGAAAAAGAGTGATCACAATGTGAGGCCTTTCACCTGTTCCATTTGCTTAGGGGTGAAACCAACTCTGTTTCCAGAACTTTTAACCAAGTAACTAGAACCAATATAAGAAATAAAATAAAGTCAACATATTAAGTGGATTTTGGGAAGTTATAGGTAATCCCTCTATCCCCATCAAGTAAGGTAGTACATGTGACATTGACCAGAATAAGAAAATAAAGAACCTCCTTATGCATTCACGAGTAAAGTAAGGCAGACACAACAACACCAACTATGTCTCAAGCATAAGCAAGTTCAGGTCCTCTATATAAATCCTTCTTATCTATTTAAGCTCGAATCATGTCACATCATATCAATTAGAGATAAAACTGGGAACAAGTGATATATATAATAAACAATACCCAAAAGTACTCTAACAAGACTACATCATGTTCTGCACTAGCAAATATCACCTATAAGGATTTTTTTCCTTCTTTTATGCCCTACCTTTAGCCAAGTCTGCATTGATCTAAAAAGAATGTAGGTCTTTCAAGACAACTTTCTCCCATGTAATTTTAAATCTGCCTCATTCACTCTTAACACCTTTACTTACAATACTATCACACATATAGACCGGCATATTAGTAGATCGACCCATGCAGCACATGACCAAACCATCTGATGCGACTTTCTCTTATTGTACCCTTACTGCGTGCTACTTTCACCTTCTAGCAAACATGGTCATTTTTATCTTATCTAATTTTGTATGGTTTCACATCCATCCTAGCATCTGCATCTCTACAACACTCATCTAGTGAATATATTGGACATGATGCATGCATGCAGGACATGACCAAAACCATCTCTAGTGACTTTCTCTTATTGTATACCCATTGCATGCTATTTTCACCACCTACCAAATATGGTCATTTTTATCTTATCTAATTTTGCACGGACGCACATCAATCTTAGCATATGCATCTCTCCAACACTCAACTAGTGAATATGTTAGATTTTAACATCCCAAAAATCACTACCATATCACATTGCTAGTCTTATAATTGTTCAGTAGAACTTCAATTTACTTCAGTGGGCATCCTCATATCGCCCGTGTTCGCCTATAATGCGAGAATCCTTTTGTATTTATTGAAGTTAGGATACTAGGCAATCAACAATCAACCACCACAATAACTACCTAACTGGTGCTTCAACATGACATTTGTATTAGAGTTGGATTGACAACTTAAAGGATTATTTCCAGCAAGCCATTTCCCTTAATGTTTGCAGCGGTTCTTAGGTGAAATTTTGGAAAGATAAATGGCTCTGTGACTCCAGTTTGGAAGTCATGTACCATCTCTTTTCCTACTAGCCACTAATCCCCACTCTACAGTGGAGCAAACCAGATCAAGCAACACATGGGATGTTCAATTTAGGAGGAATATGCAACACTGGAGCTAAATGATGTATTTGACCTGCTGAGAAGATCAAACAGTTGTTCAGTTGATACCCAATGCTCTGACAGGAGATAGGGCAGTACCAAGGAGGGCATATACAGTGTAAAAGGCAGGTAATCACAAAATGTGCTCACAGAAGTCATTGATCTATGGCCCCCCAAGGGTAAGTTGTTTCACTTGGACAACACTGAAAGCGGCCATCCTGACTCGAGACAATCTTTGTAGAAATTTTGAGCTTGTTGGATAAATATTACATGTGCCACTCAACCTTAGAATCTATCAACTATCTTTCTTTGCATGGCCCAGTTGCTGGCACATGTTCCTATTAAGTTTTTGGTTTCAGTTGGGCACGACCCCAGAGTATCAAGGAAGCTGCTAGAAGTTGGGAACTTTCTGAAAGTCAGCAAAGCCATCAAGAACATCTAGCAAATGATTCCAAGTCGTATGTTTTGGTGTGTGGACAGAAAGGAATAGAAGGTGTTTTGACTGGTTTCAACTCCTAATTCAGTATTTAAGGCAAGGTGTCTACTTCAGCTTTTTAGTTAGAGTAATTATGTTCCTGTAAATGATGTTTCTTTTTTGGATCTCATTGGCTCTGAGCCATGCTTAACTACCTACTTTTGATTTTGGCTAGTTCCTGATGCTTATAGAACTTTGTCTTTGAAACTAACATCACTTTGGCATTCTTTGCATCTTCTTGATGCCAACAATACAACATTTACTTCATTGAAAAAGAGTTGGATTGAGCTGACAAACCAGAAAAAGTTCAAATAACATAAGAGAAAATTGAATTTTTGACTTCTTTTGACTTGCATCGGTCTAAAAAAATTACAACTTCAACAAAAGATAGATGATACAAGCTAAAATATAAGTGCAACACCAAAGTTTTCTCATACTCATGTCTTCTTATGTTTAACTTATTGCCTATTTACAGAATTCACATCCCTCAAGGTTCCTCAAACAAGTCAGAGACCACCCATCATAATCAAAGAACTACATTACCCAATCTTAACAGTTTCATAAAAAATAAAAAAAATAAAAAGAATTACATTTACCCATTTGAGGTACTAATTTAAAGCTTTGCAGTACAAAATTTTGTTAAGAATCTACAACCATGTATCAGATATTATTTGACCTCTAGGCTCTAACCCTCTGATTTAAAGCTTTGCAGTATAAAATTTTGTTAAGAATCTACAACCATGTATCAGATATTATTTGACCTCTAGGCTCTAACCCTGTCAGCCCCAAATTTGTCTTCCATCAATGAAATGCCAACAAAAGCTATATTTATAGTTTTACCATTACAAGTATCTGGAGAAATCACCATTGCGAGAAAGCACTGTGTCGCAAGTTGCCACTTGGAAAGACAGAAGAATTAGGATATCAAATGTATAGTAGCCATCATGTTCGTGCCCACAGGTGTGACCTAACCGTCAAAGAAATAAGTAATACCACGGGATAGAGACGAAAAACTAGGTAGGTTTTCCTCATCTGCCTAAACATTTGCCGGCAGAGTTATACATTATTTGTGCTAGCAGGAGGTAACAAGTTTCTGATTGAATAGTCAAAGTGCGGGCAAGCTGACCTAACCACAACTAGACCATGCATTTATTATTGCTCTTGTTGAGAGATGACGACCGGAGACATACTTTTCATTTTAAAATTGGGGAAGCCACTATTACACTACAAGATGTTGTTCTTTATGGATTACCAGTAGAGGGAGAACCGGTAGTAGACATTGATAATTCAAGGACGCCAGAGTGGCAGGTTTATGTGAGAAGTTGCTCGGTTTTAGACCACTGAATGATAAGCTAGATGGAGCTATGCTTGATATTAGTGCACTGGAAAATCATGTGAAGGCATTTCGTGAGGTTTATGATGACACAGATGAGGTAGTTATTCATCAACTTGCTAGGTGTTACATGATGTTGATGAATGGGATAGCTTGTTTCCTAACACATCAGGAAACAAGGTTAAGATGATATATTTGGTGCATCTTGATAACACCAGTCAAATTGGCATGTATAGTTGGAGGAGTGTCGTGTTGGCATGGTTGTATCGTGCATTATGCCGTGCTTCCCAGTCTAAGAAAAAAGAGATTTGTGCTTTTTTACCACTTCTATAGGTATAATGTGCTTCCCAATCTAAGAAAAAAGAGATCTGCGCTTTTTACCACTTCTATAGGTATGTATTTTGTAATTGATAGGTTGATATTTATAAAAGTATAAGAACTGTATTCATTTATTTTGTGTATATACTTGGGTATGGGCATGGGAGAGATTGAAGATTATTCATCCAGATCACCTTCAAGCTAGAGGTGCTATTACCTTCTCGGATGATCTCCCTAATCCCCCATACGCAAGTAGATGGAGCGTGCAACTTAGTCGAACGTATTCACCCCAATATGTATTGTCGTCGTTTCGTGATCAATTGGATAATCTTGTAGATGAATAAGTATGACTGCAAACTCTATATATTGTTGTATAGCAAGTATTGCCAATTTTTTTTACTAAGAATTTTCTATCTTACAGTTTGTTTGGGAGCTCTATACTCCTAATGTGATGGAGAATCTTGTCGATTATTGTCGCTCAGGAGAATACTTTTGGCATGCTATGGTTCCACTGCTATGTGAAGATGTAGTGGAGATGCATCAACCCAACGGTGTTCTCAGACAATTCGGAATGCATCAAAACATTCCTAACGCCTGCAATTTCAACAACATGAAAAGTCTGACCGTTGTGGCAAACAAAACACCGATTGGAGTACACATCATACAAGTCACATACTTGTAGGGAATAATCGTGCAAGTTGTATTTGGGAAGCTCCATTAGCAAAAGGTCCCCTTCCATATGATGACGATTACCTTAAGTGGTATCGTTTGATCACTCGACAAATTATTGGGAATCCAGAATTCCGCATTCCAAAAGGGTATGCATCACTTGCACCAACATCTGAGATTATGGTACGTACTTTATATCAATGTGTATTTTTTTTAACCTCTTTTTTATATTGTTTTTACTTGTATTGCTATTGTTTTTTCTTGTTTCTACCGCATTTTGGCCATGTTTAGTTGTGGTTTCCGCTACTTGTATTTTTTTCGCGATTTCACTTCTCCTTACCTGTAATTTGACATCATTATGCTATGTTGGTTGCTACTTTGTCCATACCCACTATTAAACCTTTGAGACGAAGAGGCACTGCGTCTAACAGCCCTTCCAATAGTAGGTATGGGCAAAGCAACGACAAACATATCATAAAAACAACATCAAATTACAGGTAAAGGAGCTGCAAATCAAGAAAAAATGCAACACAAGTAGCGGAAACTGCAGCTAAACATGGCCAAAATGCGGTAGAAACAAGAAAAAATAGTAGCAATACAGGCAAAAACAATATAAAGAAAAGGTAAAAAAATACACATTGATATAAAGCAACAACAACAGCAAATTCAATAAATCGAGTAAGTAACTAATAATAAATTTTCGCATAATGTATACTAACTTTTACTAAACAAACAACAACAACAACAGCATACCCAGTGAAATCCCACAAGTAGGGTCTGGGGAGGGTAGAATATACGCAGACCTTACCACTACCTAAGTAGAGAGGCTATTTCCGGGGAACCCTCATAAAGCACGTACCATAATCTCATATGTTGGTTCAAGTGATGCATATACCCTTTTGGACTGTGGAATTCTGGATTCCCAAATTTGTCGAGTGATCAAATGATACCACTTAAGGTAATCGTCATCATATGGAAGGAGACCTTTTGCTAATAAAGCTTCCCAAATACAGCTTGCACGATTATTCCACAAGTATGTGACTTGCATGTTGTGTACTCCAATCGGTGTTTTGTCTGCCACGACGGTAAGACTTTTCATGTTTGTTGTTGAAACTACAGGCGTCAGGAATGTTTTGATGCATTCCGAATTGTCTGAGAACCCTGTTGGGTTGATGCATCTCCACTACATCTCAACATAGCAGTGGAAACACTGCACACCAAAAGTATTCTCCTGAGCGACAATAATCGGCAAGATTCTCCATCACATCAGGTGTATAAGGCTCCCAAACAAACTTTAAGATAGAAAATTGTTAGTAAAAAAAAAAACTTGGCAACACATGCTATACAACAATATATAGAGTTTGCATGTCATACTTGTTCATCTATAAGATTATCCAATTGATCACGAAACGACGACAATACATATTGGGGTGAATGCGTCCAACCAAGTTGCACGCTCCATCTACTCGTGT
Organism: Solanum virginianum; assembly: GCA_000787875.1. NCBI lineage: Eukaryota > Viridiplantae > Streptophyta > Magnoliopsida > Solanales > Solanaceae > Solanum > Solanum virginianum. The sequence continues at coordinate 32,606 of DF359740.1, forward strand.
ATACACATACCTAAGTATATACACAAAATAAAGAAATACAGTTCTTATACTTTTATAAATATCGACCTATCAATTACAAAATGCATACCTGTAGAAGTGGTAAAAAAGCACATATCTCTTTTTTTTTTTTAGACTGGGAAGCACGGCATAATGCACGATACAACCATGCCAACACGGCACTCCCCCAACTATACATGCCAATTTGACCGATGTTATCAAGATGCGCCAAATATATCAACTTAACCTTGTTTCCTGATGTGTCAGGAAACAAGCTAACCCCAATCATCAACATCCCTAGCAAGTTGATGAAAACTACCTCATCTGTATCATCATAAATCTCACGAAATGCCTTCACATGGTTTTCCAGTGCATAATATCAAGCCTAGCTCCATCTAGCTTATCATTTGGTGGTCTAAAACTGAGCAACTTCCCACGTAAAACCTGACACTCCTCTTGCATCCTTGAATTATCAATGCCAATTACCGGTTCTCCCTCTACTGGTAATCCATAAAGAACAACATCTTGTAGTGCAATAGCGGCTTCCTTAACTTTAAAATGAAAAGTATTTGTCTCTGGTCTTCATCTCTCAACAAGAGCAGTAATAACTACATGGTCCAACTGTAGAGGTCCTACTCAATAGAACCCATAAAATTCAGCATTAATTAATATTTGTAGGACGCGTGGATGAATAGGATGTCTTTGAACCTCAGACCAAAATTTACCATCACATCGTCGACATTGTAAAACTGTGTCCACCTCACCAGCCCATACATCTTCTGACCTATGATTCTTCTATCTAGTTAGCACACTAGGATCTAAGAGACCAGGATGTAGTTGTTTCAACCTTTGATTCTTCATCTAACAAAATATCTGAAATTCCAAAAAAAGAAAAAATAATCAACGAAAGCTTGTTTCCTGATGTGTTAGGAAACAAGCTACCCCAATCATCAACATCATGTAACACCTAGCAAGTTGATGAATAACTACCTCATCTATATCATCATAAATCTCACAAAATGCCTTCACATGATTTTCCAGTGTACTAATATCAAGCCTAGCTCTTTTAGCTTATCATTCGGTGGTCTAAAACCAAGCAACTTCTCACATAAAACCTGTCACTCCTCTTGCGTCCTTGTAATGTAAAATAATGAGTGATTATTTTTTCTTTTTTTGAAATTTCAGATATTTTGTTAGATGAAGAATCAAAGGTTGAAACAACTACATCCTGGTCCCTTAGATCCTAGTGTGCTAACTAGACATAAGACTCATAGGTCAGAAGATGTATGGGCTGGTGAGGTGGACATAGTTTTACAATGTCGACAATGTGATGGTAAATTTTGGTCTGAGATTCAAAGACATCCTATTCATCCACGCATCCTACAAATATTAATTAATGTTGAATTTTATGGGGTCTATAGAGTAGGACCTCTACAGTTGGACCATGCAGTTATTATTGCTCTTGTTGAGAGATGAAGACCAGAGACACACTTTTCATTTTAAAGTTAAGGAAGCCACTATTGCACTACAAGATGATGTTGTTCTTTATGGATTACCAGTAGAAGGAGAACCGGTAATAGGCATTGATAATTCAAGAACGCAAGAGGAGTGGCAGGTTTTATGTGAGAAGTTGCTCGGTTTTAGACCACCGAATGATAAGCTAGATGGAGCTAGGCTTGATATTAGTGCACTGGAAAACTATGTGAAGGCATTTCGTGAGATTTACGATGATACAGATGAGGTAGTTTTCATCAACTTGCTAAGATGTTGATGATTGGGGGTAGATTGTTTCCTGACACATCAGGAAACAAGGTTAAGTTGATATATTTGACGCATCTTGATAACATCGGTCAAATTGGCATGTATAGTTGGGGGAGTGTTGTGTTGGCACGCTTGTATCGTGCATTATGTCGTGCTTCCCAATCTAAGAAAAAAGAGATTTGTGTTTTTTTACCACTTCTAAAGCTATGCATTTCTAATATTGTTATTGTTATTGATAGGTTGATATTTATAAAAGTATAAAAACTGTATTCATTTGTTGTGTATATACTTAGGTATGGGCATGGGAGAGATTGAAGATTATTCATCCAGATCAACTTCAGGCTAGAGATGCTATTACCTTCTCGGATGATCTCCCAAATCCCCCATACACGAGTAGATGGAGCGTGCAACTTAGTTGGACGCATTCACCCCAATATGTATTGTCGTTGTTTCGTGATCAATTGGATAATCTTGTAGATGAACAAGTATGACATGCAAACTTTATTTAATATTGTATAGCAAGTGTTGCCAAAAATATTTTTACTAACAATTTTTTATCTTACAGTTTGTTTGGGAGCCCCATACTCCTGATGTGATGAAGAATCTTGCCGATTATTGTCGCTCAGGAGAATACTTTTGGCGTGTTGTGGTTCCACTACTATGTTAGGATGTAACGGAGATGCATCAACCCCATAGGGTTCTCAGACAATTGGGAATGTATCAAAACATTCCTGACGCCTGCAATTGCAACAACAAACATGAAAAGTTTGATCGTCGTGGCAGACAAAACACCGATTGGAGTACACATTATGCAAGTCACATACTAGTACGGAATAATCGTGCAAGCTGTATTTGGGAAGCTCCATTAGCAAAAGATCTCCTTCCATATGATGACGATTGCCTTAAGTGGTATCGTTTGATCAATCGACCAATTATTGGGAATCCAGAATTCCAAAGTCCAAAGGGTATGCATATTCATACAGTTAGCAATTTGGCAAAAGCAAATCACTGTGTGACATGATATAGGTCAAACAAAAAAGTAGTGAACAATCTTTGAAGAAACATACTGAGCAATTTTTGAAGAAACATACTGAGCAATTTTTGAAGAAACATTTGAGCAACTGATGTTAGAGGTGAATTTTGTTTTCTTTTCTTTACTACTCAGTCTCAATTAATGCCTATTGTGCTACATATTTATATTGCCTATAAAGAACTCTGTAATGATGTACCTAAAATACGTGTGCAGTTTAAAGTAAGGTTTCTCACAATTTCTTTTTTTTTTTTTAAAAGAAAAAGGGTAATTGTTTCTATTCTCCATAAAACAATACATAGGTTGTACTGGGAACCATATTTACATGAGAAACTCTAAAGAACACTGACCTATCCCTATAGTGAGTCTAAGACATCAATGAAGGAGACAGTATCATTAGAGTACATCTAATTACACCAAAAACATAGAGTCAAAATGCAATTCAGTTTGACTTGTAGCATACTACTCTCCCTATTCTCAAAAACTCTAAGGTTCCTCTCTTTCCATATTAAATAGTGGCAGGGACAATTCTCCAATTGCTTTTGTTTTTTGCTTGTGTCCCGGCTTCTTCCCCACTGTATAGAGCCTCTGAAATCCTACCAAGCATGGAGAGGAAATGTTTTTGAGTCTCAAGAACAAATTCCACAACTGGCCAGTGATTTCACATTGGATGAACAAATGGTTGGCAGTTTCTGCAATTTTACCACAGAAAAAACATCTAGAGCAGAGTGGAATTCCCCTCTTCATTAAATTCTCCTGCGTCAATACTACTTCCTTAGCCAATAGCCACACAAAGCAAGCTACTTTGTAGGGGATATTGGCTTTCCATATAGGTTTCCAGGGCCATCTGATTAACTGCAAATTTTGGTGGTTCAGCTTCCTGTATGTTGAACCTACTTTAAAATTCCCTTTACAGTTTCCCAACCATTGCAATTTGTCGTGTCCCATTTCCAGACCACTGAAATGGTCAATGCTTCTAAAAATTCTGCTACTCTCGAAATTTCCCAGTTATTGAGATGTCTTCTAAATACAAAATTCCACCCTTGAGGAGTCCATAAGTCAGCTACAATACTTTGTTGCTAAAGAACTAGACTGTGGATGTCAGGGAAGAGTGTCTCCAAATTACCTTCTGTTCAATTCAAGGATTTTCAAATTGAGAGAACCAGTGTCAGGGAAGAGTGTCTCCAAATTTCCTTCTGCATGCCAATCATCCTTCTAAAATCTGGTTTTTGTGCCATCTACCACTTTGATCATGGTGTTTGGTTTGAATTCATTCCAAAGTACTCTAATGGATTTCCATAAGCTAACACCATAAGGGGTGGTAACCTCCTTTGTCATCCAACTATCACTCTCTTCATCTTTTGCCTTTATGACTAAGCCCCACAAGTTTTGAGTATCATTTGAATATTTCCAAAGCCACTTCATACTCAAAGCTTTGCTCTGATTCTTCATGTTTTTGATCCCCAAACCCCCAACTCTCTTTTCAGTGATTACAGTTTTCCATTTGACTAAGTGATACCCCTTCCTTCTCTTGTTCCCTTGCCACAAAAATTTTCTCCTGATGCTATCCAACCTATTGATGATTCCTGTTGGTACAGGAAATAATGACATCATATATGTTGGAAGTGCATCAAGCACAGAGTTAATCAGAGTTACTCTCCCCCCTAGTGAAAGGTACTGAGACTTCCACCTTGCTAGCCTCTTCTCACACTTTTCAATCACCCAATTCCAGATTTCCATGGAGTTGGATTTTGCCCCCAAAGGCATACCCAAATATGTGGTAGGGAGGGCACCAACTTCACCACCGAGTATTGACTTCAAAATTTGCATATCTAGTACTTCATTTACTGGATACAAAAAGCTTTTCCTCCAATTGACATGTAGCCCAGACAAACCTTCAAAAATAACAAGAATCAGTCTCAGTATTTTAAGGTGGTCTTCAGTAGCATCACAAAAGATCAGGGTGTCATCTGCATACTGCAGATGAGTGATCTCTAGACTTTCCCTTCCCAGCTCTAGCAACTTCAAAACCTCTCAGCCACCCTTGACTGCTAGCATTCTTGATCATATGGTTGAGACCCTCCATGACTAGTATGAAAAGAAAGGGTGACAAGGGATCACCCTGCCTAAGACCTCTCTGTGATCTGAAGCATCCTGTTAGAGAGCCATTTACCAAAACGGAGAAGTTCACCGAAGATATGCAAAACTTAATCCACTGTCTCCATTTGTAACCAAAACCCATCTTCTCTAACATACCCATAAGAAAATCCCAACTGACATGATCATATGCTTTCTCAATGTCTAAGTTGCATAGAATTCCTGGTTTTTCTGATACTAACCTAGAATCTACAACTTCATTAGCTATGAGGACTGCATCCATTATCTGTCTCCCTTTAATAAAAGCTAATTGTTGTGAATCAACAAGCTTGGACATCACTTTTTTCAACCTTTCGATAAGCACTTTTGAGAAGATCTTATACATACTACCTATCATCAAACTAATAGGTCTAAAGTCCCTCAATTCTTTTGCACCTTTTTTCTTTAGGATCAAGGCTATGAATGTAGAATTCAAACTTCTTTCAAACCTCCCTTGTCCATGGAACTCTGGAAAGTTTCCATTATGTCGCCTTTCACCACCTCACAATTTCTCTCAATCAAGTTCGCGAATTTGTGAGTAATCAAATATCTTGACATTTGTAGATTTAAGAAGCATGGTATGTTGGCACGGTTCACTGCGGGCTGGCATATTCTTGATTTGAAGATATGTCCATCAGACAGTATGAGCTAAATATCTGAAAATTTATGAATATATTTTGCTGAGATGTAAACCCCTTGCTACCCTCTAGATCTGCCAATGTGTTCTGTCTCAAACTTAAGAGTATATGATTGTTACATAATCTGATTGCTTACTTGAATATTGAGTTTTAATAAAGTTGAGACTATGTTGGCAATAAAGCTGGACAATTGGCTCTCAATTATCATCTCTTCCCTCTCTCACCTCCTGTACTCCACAATCAGTTTAGCAGTGTTTTCACCTTATATATAAATCAATTATTGTCTGAATCATTTTGTCACTTTGAGGCTAACATATATAATTATTCTGTTGAACATAGATATAAAAGTCTGAAGATTGATATTAAAACCATGGGGTTTGAGACTTTGAGCTACATGTTGAAATTTTAAAATCAAAATTAAGGACGTAAGTATTCTGATTTGGAAT
>DF359740.1:39486-56935 GCA_000787875.1 Solanum virginianum
CGACCTAAGGTGTAGTTATAAAGGTGTTAGGATGGTCACGCGAACATCATTAGTCGAAATGTTACACGATATACAGAGGTCAAATATTAATTTATACTTGTATAGATAGAATTTTGAACATTTTTGACACAATGTATAGCAGTAGCTTAATGGTCAAAAGTGTGCATAGAGCTACATACACCAACTATGTCTCAAGCATAAGCAAGTTCAGGTCCTCTATATAAATCCTGACTTATCTATTTAAGCTCGAATCATGTCATCATCATATCAATTAGAGATAAAACTGGAAACAAGTGATATATATAATAATACCAAAAGTACTCTAACAAGACTACATCATGTTCTGCACCAGCAAATATCACCTATAAGCATTTTTTTTCTTCTTTCATGCCCTACCTTTAGCCAAGTCCGCGTTGATCTAAAGAAAATGTAGGTCTTTCAAGACAACTTTCTCCCATGTAATTTTAAATCTGCCTCATTCACTCTTAACACATTTACTTACAATACTATCACACATATAGACCGGCATATTAGTAGATCGACACATGCAGGACATGATCAAACCATCTAAAGCGACTTTCTCTTATTGTACCCTTACTGCGTGCTACTTTCAACTTCTAGAAAATACGGTCATTTTAATCTTATCTAATTTTGTATGGTTTCACATCCATCTTAGCATCTGCATCTCTACAACACTCATCTAGTGAATATGTTGGACATGATGCATACATGAAGGACATGACCAAAACCATCTCTAGTGACTTTCTCTTATTGTATACCCATTGCATGCTATTTTCACCACCTACCAAATATGGTCATTTTTATCTTATCTAATTTTGCAGGGACGTACATCAATCTTAGCATATGCATCTCTACAACACTCAACTAGAGAATATGTTGGATTTTAACATCCCAAAAATCACTACCATATCACATTGCTAGTCTTATAATTGTTCAGTAGAACTTCAATTTACTTCGGTAGGCATCCTCATATCGCCCGTGTTCGCCTATAATGCGAGAATCCTTTTGTATTTATTTAAGTTAGGATACTAGGCAATCAACAATCAACCACCACAATAACTACCTAACTGGTGCTTCGACATTACATTTGTATAAGTGTTGGATTGACAACTTAAAGGATTATTTCCAGCAACCCACTTCCCTTAATGTTTGCAGTGGTTCTTAGGTGAAATTTTGGAGAGACAAATGGCTTCATGACTCCACTTTGTAAGTCATGTACCATCTCTTTTCCTACTAGCCACTAATCCCAACTCCACGGTGGAGCAAACCAGATGAAGCAACTCATGGGATGTTCAATTTAGGAGGAATATGCAACATTGGAGCTAAATGATGTATTTGACCTGCTGAGAAGATCAAACAGTTGTTCAGTTGATAGTCAATGTCTGACAGGAGGACATAGGCATCTTTGTAGAAATTTTGAGCTTGTTGGATAAATATTACATGTGCCACTCAAACTTAGAATCTATCAACTATCTTTCTTTGCATGGCCCAGTTGCTGGCACATGTTCCTATCAGTTTTTGGTTTCAGTTGGGCACGACCCCAGAGTATCAAGGAAGCTGCTAGAAGTTGGGAACTTTCTGAAAGTCGGCAAAGCCATCAAGAGTATCTAACAAATGATTCCAAGTTGTATTTTTTGGTGTGTGGACTGAAAGGAATAGAAAATGTTTTGACGGGTTTCAACTCCTAATTCAGTATTTAAGGCGAAGTGTCTACTTCAGCTTTTTAGTTAGAGTAATTATGTTCCTGTAAATGATGTTGTTTCTTTTGTGGATCTCATTGGCTCTGAGCCTGGCCAAACTACCTACTTTTGATTTTGGTTAGTTCCTGATGCTTATAGAACTGTCTTTGAAGCTAACATCACTTTGGTATTCTTTGCATCTTCTTGATGCCAACAATATAACATTTTACTTCATTAAAAAAGAGTTGGATTGATCTGACAAATCAGAAAAGGTTCAAATAACATAAGAGAAAATTGAATTTTTGACTTCTTTTGACTTTCATGGGTCTAAAAAAATTACAACTTCAATAAAAGATAGATGATACAAGCTAAAATATAAAGAATATTGAGTGCAACACCAAAGTTTTCTCATACTCATATCTTCTTATGTTTAACTTATTGCCTATTTACAGAATTCACATCCCTCAAGGTTCCTCAAACAAGTCAGAGACCACCCATCATAATCAAAGAACTACATTACCCAATCTTAACAGTTTCAGAAAAAATAAAAAAAATAAAAAGAATTACATTTACCCATTTGAGGCACTAATTTAAAGCTTTGCAGTACAAAATTTTGTTAAGAATCTACAACCACGTATCAGATATTATTTGACCTCTAGGCTCTAACCCTGTCAGCCCCAAATTTGTCTTCCATCAATGAAATGCCAACGAAAGCTATATTTATAGTTTTACATTTCAAGTATCAGGAGAAATCACCATTGCGAGAAAGCACTGCGTTGAAAGTTGTCACGTGGAAAGACAAAAGAATCAGGATATCAAATGTATATTAGTAGCATGTTCGTGCCCACGGGTGTGACCTAACCGTCAAAGAAATAGGTAATACCATAGGATAGAGACAAAAAACTAGGTAAGTTTTCCTCATCTGCCTAAACATTTGCCGGCAGAGTGATGCATTATTTGTGCTAGCAGGAGGTAACAAGTTTCTGATCGAATAGTCAAAGTGCAGGCAAGCTGACCCAGACACCACCAATTTAAAAATGCTACTGAAGAAGTAGTAGCATGTGCACTAAACAAGCTAAAGTATTTCTAATAATTTACAGAACTGGCATATAAACTAAGCATTAGCTGAGGTTATTCCACTCGCACTTCTTCTTCCAACGAACCAATTCAAGAACTAACAATTGCTACTCAGAAAACAATATAACAATCTTCCTAATAAACACAGAAAAAAATTCTAATATATAAGAACCTTGAAAAAAAAATGAAAACCTAGAATCTTAATAAAATGCGTCGGATTGTGGAATATGAATTCCTCCTAATAATACAATGATAAAAGTGCCATCTTTGTATGTCCCTGATAAATATTTTTCACTTGAAGAACAGTATGATCTGAAAAACTCAAACTCAGATTACACAAACAGGGAGGAAAATAAACACAATAAAAGTTTAAATTGTAAAAATAACAAATAGTATATGTAATCGATTGAAGAGTTTTCTTACCAGTGAAATTCGCCGGAGAAAGAGATAGGAACGAGTTCGCCGACGGAAATGGAGAGCCTGGAAAGTTCGCCGTCCAGGGAGGAGAGCATCACTTCAATTAATTAAACTAGTGTATCATATTGGGCCGAAATCTATTCCACTTTGGGTTTATCAATTAGCCCATGAATTTAAAACCCATAAATTTTTGTATAAATTATATATGTCTATTATATAGAAAACCATGAGAAGGACGATCAATGTCATTTTAGTAATTTTAACTTTATTTAGGGTCAAAATAAAAATCTAGAAAAATCTATACGTGTCTTACTTTTGTTATGAGCCCATAAAGATATTTTTATAATTGTTTTAAAATGAAGAGTTTATATTAGTTAAGTTCTAGCAAATAAATAAATGTTAAGTTTGTTTGGACATGTTTTACAAAGAAATGTTGAACTAATTTAAAAATAAAAGGTGTTTGAATAGTTGATTTTTGCTCCTAAAAATGCTTTTAAGGATTATTGTGTAAACATATTTTTTGTATTAAGTTACATAATATGACCATTACTAAAGTTTGTATCTTGATTATTAAAATAGTCTTAAAAATGACGTATCCATAATTTTATTTAAATTTAAAGTATCTAATTTAGTGATGAAAGAGAAAACAATGTTTGACGATCAATAAATTAATAATTTGATAATGTATTTGTTGACACTCAATTTTTACCCTCCACAATACGAATTAATTATGGAGCTTTTAATTTTGACAATTTGAAATAATTAGTTTTCAAAATACGAAAAATATTTTAAAATAAACTCCTTTATTTTAAGAAGTATTATTTCGGAATTAATTTGATTAGTTTAGATTGATAATATTAAACGTTCTTAAGTTAATTTGTATTACTTCATCGTATAGTCGAATTAGCCATTCGAATTTAATTGGCCAAGATTGCAATCAACTGGCCAAATTTCAAATTGAATCCCTTACACTTTATATCCCTTCATCTTCAGATTTTGTTTAAACCCATCCCCAGTCCAACTTTAACCCCTTAAACCCAGCCCAATCCCTTTCCCTTTCAACATATACACACCCGTCAGCTCACGCGCCCCCAACCCCTTTCTTCTTCTTCCTTCTTCTTTTCCCCACGCGTACGCCCACTCTCTCCCTCTCACCATCGTTCTCCTTCTTCACTAGCAAAACAAACCCAGAAAACCCTAAAACCAAAATCTCCCTCAATGTTCCTCCAACAAACTCCATACATACGTGTCACCATCTCCCCTCTCCTTCGTCCTTGCTCAAAATCGAGTCGTGCACCTCCCCTTGTCCCAACGGTTGCTATATTCCCATTGGAATTTTTTTGGATTCAAAAATAGGAAGGAATTTGGGGATTAAACTGGAAATTAGCCCTAATTTCTGTCCTATTTTCGAAACCTAGAAATTCCTATATATATATATATATATGTTCTTTTCCCAATTTGAAGGCAGCCGCGGGGATAATCTGAAAACCCTAGAAGATCACAATCTACTTCTACTTTCAAAGCAACATTCATAACCCAAGAAAGGGTCTTGTTTCGTAGCCCCATTTTTTTTCAAAAAAAAGGAAGCCTGTCGATTCCCAAAGCATTCGACACCAGACATTTGAGTTTCAGAGTCAAGAAATTTGCGTAGGAATCTTGCTATGGTATAAGTATTTTTATTCAGGCTCATCATCCCAGTTCCTGCTCCGATACTCGTAATGTCCTTGTCTGAGTTTTTTTCTTTTATTTTATTTAAATGATGCGTATGTTGTGGTGTTTCTGATTGTCATTGGCTGTTTGAGTGATAACGTTTAAGCTGATACGTTTTAGGTTCACTGTGCTTAGTTAAAAGTATTGTTAGCGTCCTCTTTGTTTACTGTTAAATTGCCAAGAATCGAGTTAGAGTTGGATGTTGTGATGTTTACCTCTCAACTCATTATACCTCTTCTTACGGACCGGTCATTATGATTGTTATGTAAGATTATATTGATTGTTGGCATGAAGTGAGTAGCATGGATTGTTAAATTCCTATTTTCCTCTTTTCTTTGCTATCACTTGTTCTTCATTATTAAATTGAGTATATAATGGATTCATTGGTTGTTCGTATTTCTCCATTTTCGTTAAGAAATCTTGACTGCGTGTGAGCTAAAATAGTTAGCCAACTGATTTGTGCAAGTCAAAACCTCTCCTTTGTGCTGTTAAAACCTCCTCTATCTAGTCCTAAATATCTGAACGCAGTCAGTAGCCTCTTTAGTCCATCTTTGGTTGGACTTTGTTGGCCTTGGGAATTGCATAACAAGTATTATTCCTAGTTACTTCTTGTTACAACCTTGGATGTTGAATCTCTAACCTGCCAAGCTCACATTTTGGCATTTTAAATCATTCTGTTCTCTTCCCAACATAAACTGATCTAACTTCAGTACCTATAGAAGCTCTTTTTTAGGTAGGCTGCATCACAAGTTTGTCCCCATTTCAGTTTGTTTAGATTGTTGTTAGTTGTCTTCCCCTGATCTATCTTTTAATGATGTGTTCAAGTTAAGGTTTTAGCTGACTTGCTCAGGTTAGTGAAGCGAATGAATTCTTCTTTTCTTGACTGGTATGTCTCTTCTCCATTTAGTTTGCTCTCAAGCTTGTTATTTACTCATCTCCCTGTTTGAAGGATGCATCCCCATTTCTATGTCCTTATTCCAGCTTTGTGTTTTCAAGTCTGTCGAGATTTTAAGCTATTGTTTGTTATTATGTTGTAAACTTTCTTTAGTTATATTTGCTTTGAATAAGATACGCCGTGGGCCTTAATGTCAACTCGACCATTTTCAAATGTTTAAAAGGGGGTTTAACACTGTCCATTCCGCTTACTTTACTTGAGAATGACTACATCTTCTATTTCCTTTGATCAAATACTTTGCAGTTTGCCTCAATTGTTAAAGGATGGTTGATAATCAGTCTGATTCCTCCCTGTCTTTACTTGAATTGCTTACTGTTTCCTTTGTATAGGGAAAATGTTTTGAGTCAGTCAATTTGAGTTCCTCCTTTGAAGTGATCTGTTGGACCCTAGTAGTATGTCTATGTTTGTTTTCTTAAGGCGAATGTTCAGATTTGGTCACTTTCCTGTGATAAAGCTTGTAGAAATCATGTGATTATGTTGCCATGTCCTCCTCTATGTCTCCTTAGCTGCTAAATCTTTCTGAAAATGTTTCAAGTCATATACACACGGAAAAGGCTAACTTCATGTGAATTCAAGCATGCTATTCTCATTTCTCCATATGTTATGGTCATTTTAGTATGAAATTCTCTTTATGCAGTAGTATTTTTGTCCTTAAGGTTAATCTTGGCTATGTTTGGTTGGTTATACGTTCTTTATTCTTCCTTTGTATACGATCTTGTGTCGAGCCCCCTTGGGGACTCCATCTTTGCACCTAGCGTCTTCCTCGAGTTGTTAGCAGCAATATATAGGTCTTGAAAGCTGGAATACAGGTTTTGGGGGCATAAAATCAGCATATATACCTTGATATACACTAATATGCAACAAATATACACTAAGTGTATATTACAGGATATGGGCCACAAGCCCATTTAGCAGAAGGAGCAGCATGGGCGGCCCAAGAGGCCTTGTGGGCCAAATTTCCAGGAAGATAGCTTGCTGAAACGTCGTATGTACACTGGTATACAGTATATATACTACATTAATATACATCAGTAAATGAGGCCAACTCTTCAGCAGCCATCCCTTTGGAGAATATGGGTCAGGCATGCCCAAGTTTTTTTTTTATTTAACACTAGGACAGGTGGTTGAAAATTGGGCCTGCCAAGCCCAATTGCTATTTAATTGCTTTCTTGAGTTCATTCTTTTGTTTATGATATTTGTTATTATTTGATATTAACTCTAACGTTATTTGTATTATTATTTATTATTAATCTAATTATTTTCCCCAATATTACCTCCATTTATGTTAATTATTAATGATTTTTGAGTGTTGAAATTTTTTTGTGCAATTTATTTTTGGGGTTTGAAGTGTTAGCAATTTTAAACTTAATCAATTTTTTTGCAAAATTAGTCATTTTTTGAAATTTGGTCAAAATTTCTTCAAATTTAGTTAATTCTTTTCAATTTAGTCAACATTTTCATGTTTTAGTCAAATTCTTTCAAATTTAGTCAATTTCTTTCAAATTTAGTCAAGTCTAGTCAAATTATTTCAAATTTAGTCAATTTCGTTCAAATTTAGTCAAGTCTAGTCAAATTCTTTCAAAATTTAGTCAATTTCTTTCAAATTTAGTCACATCTAGTCAAATTCTTTCAAGTTCAGTTATTTCTTTCAAATTTAGTCAAATTTGATCAAGTCTTTCAAATTTAGTCAACATTCTTTCAAATTTAATCAATTCTTTCAACTTTTAAACCAGTCAACTTTTTTGAAGTCAATCAAATCTTTAAAGTTAGTCAATTTTGTAATTGTCGGTCAACCGCACGTTAGCGGCCATTTTTGAGTGATTAAGTTCTTCTAAAAGTGGAAATTGAACTCGAACCTTTCCTTTGATATTTTTAAAAGATTTTTCTGTTAGGTCTTTTAAAATATTTTATTGGTTTTCTAATTATCCTTAAAATTAGGTGGCGACTCTTTCAAATTTTTAGGAATTTGGGTTTGTACTTAAACTAATTAAGTATTAAATCGAATTTTCGAAATCAAAAGTCATTTTTTCAAGTTAACAGAAATGGCCACTCTGCTGGGGAAAAGATTAGATTCTAACCATTAGATTAAGATTTGTTTGACTAACTATTTATTCGGGTTGTAATTAATAATTGCTTTTTATTCCTTATTTGTTTAAATTTTGATATTAACTGTCATTTATATGTTATAACACTTTCTATTATATCTTTGTATTTGGGAGGATAGTTTTGCGAACCCACAACCAGATTTCCAAATACTTAACCTTTTGTCGAAATAAGTGGCAATTTATTGGTTTGTAAGGCGTCCAATGGTTGTCATGATTTCCAGCCCAGGTTGTTCCACCTGGTTTCCCGGTCCATTCGAAACCCACTCTTAGACACCTAGTACAGAGCGAAACCCAAAACCCTTTTAGGATCATTTACCTTGGCTGACCCAATATCCAAGACGATCATACTTATGTGTTTTAATTGAAGGATGTGTAGTAATTTAAACAACTCATTATCACCTGGGTGGGGGGAACTTAACCTATTTGTTTTTTCTTGTAGGATGGCTCAAGTTTATGTACCCTTAAGGACTAGAATGGTGACTCAACCTCATCTTTTTCTCAAAGTATGGTGGGCAAGAATGAATGAGTGTGACAAAAGAGAGGTTCAAAAGCACATAGGCTATCTCCCCTCTCTAATGGAAATGGAGGCTTGGCCCAATTTAATTGGTGCAATGATTAAGTTTTGGGATAACGATTGTATGGTATTCCGTTTTGGAGACATTGAATTAACTCCTAATCTAGAGGAAGTGTTGGCGAGTTACGAAAGTGTAGGCATGTGCAACAAGAGAAAGTCTAAGCCAGATGACGACATTCTAACTCCCAAGGTATGGGGTCCAAAGGAGATTAAGGAAGCACTCTCGTCAGTCGATATCGAATGGATAAGTCATTTTAAAGGACCAAATATCCCTCTCCAAAAGTTGTACTATTGATTCAGACGTGCTAATGGCTATGAAAAGTTTAAAGGGGAATTTACTTCCGAGCAGGCTTGGGAAGAGAAGCGGCCTTTTGTTTTCGCGGTATGCTTGTTGGGGACCATGGTTTTTCCCCAAAATCTGGGACACGCCATTCATCCGAGAATAATAATGGTTACTCATGCCATTTTTAACGGGGTTAAATATGGAACGTCGACCAAGTATTACACCTTAACACCTATGATCCTCGCTGATATTTATAGGGATTTAGATAAATGTCAGAATGGGAGTCGATTCTTTCGAGGTTGCAACCTGATACTTCAGTGGTGGATGATGAAGCACTTACTCAAAGCCCACAACCCTACTGAACCGGATCTAAAATGTCGAAATGATCAATTCGCTTCTCACAGTTGGTGGTTACATCTCAATCACTTCAAAGCAGGGAATGGACAACAATTCTGGATGTCAATATTGAGTGGATTGCGAGAAAAAGATGTATAGTGGTCCATTGATGATGTTGTTATGAGTGACACCGTAATTCAGAGTAAGGAACTTCCTTTCTTGGTATTTTTCAGACTTAGGGGCACCCGACCATATGCTCCCGATTGAGTTCTCAGGCATAACAGGTTTAATGCCGAGTGTAGTGGTGCATATTAGGAGTGGTTGAAGAAGAATCTTGCTGGAACAATCAAGCCTGGCCCGAATGTACCCTGTTATATCAAGGATGTTGAAGCCGAAAGTCAAGTCTTACTTTATCGACTCCAAGAGAAGTATCAGGAAAATCATTTGGCCCATCAGCATCGACACTTGGAGGATGTTAAAGTTGTAGAGCAGCTTAGGCAGGAGTTCAGTAGAGCCAGACAATGCATAATTGGGCTGGATGATCGCATGGAGCAACAAATTCAGACTATAGGGGAAGCCAGTCACGAAGAAGGGGATCAGTTGGCAAGGAACTATTTTTGGGAAGACAGGTACTTCATGTGGCAGTAGGTCGAGACAGCTAAAAGGGCAAGGGTCAGCGAAAGACCTGAAATAGTCTAAAGTCTTTTGTTGTCCCCTGCGTGGGATTGCTTTTATTTCTGTACTTTCTTCTTTTTTAAGTTTGGGGATATATCTTTATGTTTTGTAAGCACTTTTGATGTATTTTTTCAATATATCTTGAAAGTATTTTATTTTGCAAATGAAAGTATTTTGGGGATAATAGATTGCCTTTAAATTAATGCACATCCTTTAATTCGATAGGCCTACCTTTGGCATAAAGGGCCACCTGCATTTATGATAAATTACCTTTAAATTA
This sequence comes from Solanum virginianum, assembly GCA_000787875.1. Lineage (NCBI taxonomy): Eukaryota > Viridiplantae > Streptophyta > Magnoliopsida > Solanales > Solanaceae > Solanum > Solanum virginianum. The sequence goes on from DF359740.1 coordinate 49,599, forward strand.
ATACACATCCTTCAATTCGATAAGCCTACCCCTGGCATAAAAGGGCCACCTGCATTTAGGACACGCAATAATTATTTCTATGTTATTTGTTATAACTGTTTGTATGATTATGTTGCTTTATTTGGGTAAAATTCTAGCCCACTCCTTTTGAAAATTTTTCTAGAGCCACCTAGGCACAAATCCCAGTCACTATCAAATATGCGACCAAATAATTCCTCGAGTCCCAAGTTTCTCAACCAAGTCCGAATTCCTTAACCCACTTTTAAACTTTCATTCTTCCATCTAAGGAAAGTTGAATTTGCAGTCAGGATGGAAAAAAACCCAAAATGCTAAGAGTGCTGAAGGCATATTGACAAGGATGCTAGACAAGGTCACCCAAGAGATCCCGAAAGTTGGAGGAATAAATCAGGCTACCAAGACGATGCTTGCTAAAATAGCTAAGGCTGATGAAGAAATGAAAAATACCAAGGATAAAAGACCAAGCCTGAACAAGGCAAGTCAAGTACTCGAAGAATATTCATCTGCTTTGGAGGGATATCTTGAAAATATAATAGCTCGAAACACGGAAATGGAGGCGGAGCTCGAGGCCACCCTAGAGAAGATAGCCCGGTTGAAGTAGGAGAATCCCCATTGTGCCCTTCCAAGACCGAGCAAAGAGGCTGAGGCAGCTGAGGTTGACATCCCTCCAAAAGAGTGATTCAAATCAAGCATGAGGAAGGAAATCAACAAATTAACAGAAGAAGTCTCAGTAGAGACATTTTATGTTTCTTAGCAAGCTTTCTATCCTGTATTTTTCATTTTTCGTGTAATGAAGTCTACTTGAATCGAGCTATGCCTTATATTCTCGAACTATGTAGGGACTGATTTCTTATTTGTGAGATATGTAGGCAACATTTAGGCCCAACCCCTATCTTTCCAAAAGCTTATTTTTCCCTTGTCTACATTATCAACAATACAAAAAGACCTGACTTAGCGCAAATCAATCTTCCTGATCCACTATTTCTAAAATCATATAGGCAAAGTCCTGCCTATTTACCATATCTCGGGTATCCGTGGGCTAGTTTACTCTCGAATAAAGCAATAATTACTATTTATTGATATATGTGTGTTATCTTACATTACTTGTTAATTTGAAGAAACTAACATGCTTGCTTTTGAGTAATTTTTCTTACAGGTAATTCAGAATTGATTTGTGTTATAAAGCTGGTCGATCATCCTTATTTCACTAGATCAAAGGCCCATAAAGATCCCTCCCCTGATCAAAACCAGTGGAAAGGAAAAATGATAGGAGGGAACATGACTGTATGATTGAAGCCCACAAAGATCCCTTCTCTGACCAAAACCAGTGGAAAGGAAAAATGATAGACAATAATGATGATGCAAGCCTGACCGAGATCACCGTGACAGATCCCATTATCGCACAACAGAATAAATTGATTGCACAACTGATGCAACAGATTGTTGACATGAAGATGGAAATGAAGAAGACTCAAGAGTTAGCAAATTTGGCCATCACTGCTAATCTTCCTGGTCTAAACGACGGGAGGCCTCTATTTCATTTTCCTTCTCCTAATCTATCTCATCAACCTATCCTTATCTCAACAAACCCACCAATTACCCACATTCAAGCTTCGCCTGTCATTGACTTAACTACCCCTGACGCAGGACCTTTTAATCTTTTTTCCCAAGCACCCCCTCCAAAACCCAGATATTGCCCAAACCATCAACTCCTCTCAAATTTCCCATGCTACCCACCCCCAGATAATCCCTCCTGAAAGCCAAGCCCCGGACCAATACAACCCACCTACCACCCAAATTGTGCCTCCTAAAATCCCCTTATCCTTACCAATCTACAAATTCCTCACGTCACTTACTTTGAGGTTGAACATTATGAGGAGAAGGAGAAAAAATGGAAGGCTAAGCAGGAGATGACCAAATTGGATATAAGGGAAGAAATTGCAAAAGCTATGAAGCAATTTTGCTATGCACCTGATGTTGCGGGGTTGGATAATGAGGATTTATGCATTCACTCAGATTTGAACCTTCCAGAAGGGTTCAAAATACCAAAGTTCGACACTTTCGACAGAAGTGGAAATCCTCTGGCCCATCTGAGAGCATATTGTGATCAGTTGGTGGGTGTTGGGAAAAATAAAGCGTTGCTGATGCAGCTTTTCAGCCGAAGTCTAAGCAATGAGGCCCTAGAATGGTTTACCTCCCAAGAAATAAACTAATGGGCCAGTTGGAGTGCCATGGCCAAAGATTTTGTCGAAAGTTTTGCTTATAATGTCGAAATTATGCCAGAACGCTATTCATTGGAGAAGATTAGACAAAAGTCAATCGAGAGTTATTGGGAATACGCCTATAGATGGAGGAAGAATTCTGCCAGAGTGCGTCCTCCCATGTCTGAAAAAGAGATTATCGAAGTGTTCGTGCGCTCCCAGGAGCTGGAGTTTTATGAAAGAATGATGCTGCTCGTTGGAGCAAAATTCGCAGACATAATTAAGATTAGTGAGAATATCAAAGATGGACTCAAAATGGCCAAGATCACCCGTATATCGAATTCAGCTGGAATGTCCAGGATGTTGAGGAAAAAGAAAGAAGATGTGTCAGCTGTCTCCGGCGTACAAGACAAAAAGAGAACCCCTAACAGCCACCCCAGAAAGTCCACAACTCCTCAAATCTATTTTCAACCTACCCCAAGTTCATTCCCCTTCTTTCATGCTCAACCCGGATATCACTCTCCACCCGCAAACTACCAAACCTCTCCTCCTTATTATCACTTCCCACAATATCCAAACATCATCCCGAACTACCAATCTTCGCTGCCGAGTTGCTCCCATATACAACTAACTTATCAGACTCTCTCTACCAGCTATCTAATCCTAAATCCCCAAACCCCACCATCAAATTACCAAGCACCATCATACCCAAAATTCCAGACCCCTTTACCCCCTATCGAAACCATCCCAATTACCATCGAGTGCCTCCACCTCCACAAAATAACTATAATCCTCCTCACCCAAATGCAGATTAAAAAAACCCCAGGGTGTTCATTTCACTCGCCGAAAGCCAGACAAAACTATTTGAAAGATTGTCAGCTGCAGGATTGATCTAGCCTGCCCCTCCAAGAGCCATGAATGCTAATTCTCATTTCTTCAGGGGTGATTAAACTTGTGCTTACCACTCTAACAGTGTTGGACATGACACTGAAGATTGCATAAATTTGAAACATAAAATCCAGGACTTAATTGATCGTGACATGGTTGTTCTTCGGACTATCGCCCCTAATGTCAACAAGAATCCTTTGCCTGATCATGGAGGGAACATGACTGTATGATTGAGAGAGAAGAAGATTGATGTACAACTAAGAAGATAGTGTCAGATAGCACTGTAAGCTTAGAAAAAAGTGTGGCATCTCTAAGTATCATCGAGAAGCCAAAGATGGAGATTCTGATACCTTGTAAAGTGATTGTTACGACACCAAAAGGAATTCCTAACAAGAAAGTTGAGATTGAAATTGTCAATACAGGAAAATCAATTCAGGGAGCAGGTAGAAAAGCTCAAAGGCTGATAAGTGAAGCTGAGGCAGAAGAATTTTAGAGAAAAATGTGGCCTTAGGAATACTCTATCGTGAAATACTTGGAGAAGATACCTGCCAAGATTTCTGTATGGGCACTATTGATGAATTCACAACATCATAGACAGGTACTAATAAGAGCATTGGAGGACACTTATGTGCCTGTTGGAACAAACAGCAATAATCTGGCAACCATGATAAGCCGGGTTACTCAGGGTCATCGCATCAGTTTTGGCAGTGAAGAGCTACCATTCGAGGGAGCAATGCATAATAAGGCCTTTCATGTTACAATCAAGTGTCGAAATATGATCCTAAATCGTGTCTTGATCGACGATGGATTTGGACTGAATATTTGCCCTCTATCCATTCCTAAGCAGTTAAACTACGATGTGGAGAAAATCCAACAAAGCCGAGTTAATGTGAGAGCATTCGATGGTGGTCGGAGAGATACACTAGGCCAGTGAATCTAACAATTTGTGTAGGACCCGCTAAGTTCGTTGTCGAACTTCAGGTGATGGATATAGCTACCAGCTATAACATGTTATTAGGAAGACCTTGGATCTATATGGTAGGAGTTGTGCCTTCTATCCTCCACCAAATTATAAAGTTCATTTAGGATGAACATGAAATGGTTATTTATGGTGAGGGAAGCCATTCGAATGTGTACGCGCCATCATCAATAATGTCACTAGAGGATCAAATTTCTACACAGTTGAAATAGTGAACGCTACCGAAGACGACTGGATGTCAGGACCTCCTATGCCTGCTGTTTATAAGAGGATAGCCACAATGATGTTAAGGAATGGGTTTAAACCTGGTTTTGGGCTAGGGAAGCACTTGCAGGGTATTACCAAGCCTATTCAATTGCCAACAAAACAATCAAGATTCGGCCTGCAATACACTATCTTTGGGAAACATGAGTGGGAGATGCAGAATCAGAAAGATGATCGAGCCTTGGCCCGGCCAATATCGCATCTGTATCAGTCATTACCAGTACGAGAATGCATAGGTGACGATGGTCTTGGGGGATGGATCTGGGACCATTAATGATGATGAAACAGACCAAACATCAAGTGTTCTAGGTGCAGAACCGGATGACCAAGAGTTGAGAGAGACATCCATCTCGCTGTTGATCCCCTACTTGTCTTAGTAGATGAAGAATTGCTAAATTTCTTGCTTTTAAAAAATAGGTGGCAGTTTGGCGGAGGCCCTGTGACCCATCTTTTACCTTGCTATTTCACTCTTGTTTAGTTTTGTTTTAATTTCTCTCGTAATATCTCAAAGGCAGATTGACCTATAATCTCAAAAGGTAGATTGACCCATAGTCATGGCCAAAGTTTGCACTTTTTTTTAAAATGAAAGCCTTCACTTATTTCAAATCGCACTTACCATTCATCTTATCATTTCAATTACTTCTTATCTAACTATATTTGTTTATGATTTTAGTTTAAATAATATTAAACCTGCCAATGTCATGTCATGTCAAAAGCTGAATGAACAGAATAAAGCAGATGACAATGAGCTTGAGGAATACAATGAAAGGGCCACAGTACCCGAACAGCTTGCCCAGGAATTGAGATAATTTAAGAATCGAGATAAGCCTAATCTAGACGAGACTAAGACAGTGAATCTGGGAGATAAAGAATGTGTTAAGGAAACCAGAATCGGTGTCCATTTAAAGGATGCTCAGAAGGGAGAACTCACCAGCTTGCTCAGAGAATACATGGGCATGTTCGCTTGGTCTTATGAGGATATGCTAGGTCTGAGTACTAATATTGTCTCTCACAAGTTGCCAATCAACCCAGAATTCAGTCCAGTAAAAGGGAAGACTCGGAAGTTCAAGCCGAATTTGAGTCTGAAAATTAAGAAAGAAGTTACCAAACAGATACAATCTAAGGTGGTAGAGGTGATGCAGTATCCCACTTGGTTAGCCAATATTGTTCTAGTGCCCAAGAAGGACGGAAAAATCAGAATTTGTGTTGATTATAGAGATCTCAATAAAGCCAGTCCCAAGGATGATTTTCCATTGCCAAATATCCACATTCTCATTGACAATTGTGCCAAGCATGAGATGCAATCATTCGTGGATTGTTTTGCAGGATATCATCAAATTTTAATGAATGAAGAGGATGCAGAAAAGACAACTTTTATTATACCTCAGGGTATGTACCATTATCGGGTGATTCCATTTGGCCTAAAAAATGCAGGAGCTACTTATATGAGAGCTATGACAACTCTTTTCCATGACATGATTCATAAAGATATTGAGATGTACGTGGATGATGTCATAATCAAATCCCGCAGGATTTTGGATCATCTGACTCATTTGAAGAAATTCTTTGACCGCCTATGTCTGTACAACTTGAAGTTGAATCCTGCCAAATGTGTTTTTGGGGTAAGCTATTGGGATTTATAGTCAGTCGAAGAGGTATTGAGCTCGACCCTTCTAAGATCAAAGCAATTCAGGATTTGCCTCCTCGAAAGAAGAAGAAAGAAGTCATGAGTTTCTTGGGGAGAATAAATTACATCAGTTAGTTCATAGCCCAATATATGTTGATTTGTGAACCTATCTTCAGGATGTTGAAAAAAAATGCATTGACAAATTGAAATGAAGAATGTCAGACTACTTTTGATACTATCAAAAGCTATTTGTCTAATCCACCAGTGCTGGTACCTCCACGAGAAGGAAGTCTACTATCATTATATTTGTCAATTTCTGATAATGCATTCGGGTGTATGCTGGGCCAGCATAATGAAACTGGGAAGAAGGAATGGGCGATCTTCTATTTGAGTAAGAAGTTCACTCCGTATGAAGCTCGATATACTTGCTTGGAGAAGACTTGTTGTGCTTTGACTTGGGTTGATAAAAGTTGAGGTACTATTTGTCTTCCTACACTACATACCTCATTTAGAAGATGGATCTATTAAGATATCTCTTTCAGAAAGCAATGCCGACAGGAAGACTAGCCAAGTGGCAGGTTCTTATGCATGTTGGATTCATTTGGGTCATTTTGGCAAAAATTGAGCAATTTGACGCTAGACGCGCCGGTTGAACTCTAGGCCGTCGTGGGTGTGTTTGAGCGAGTTCGACATCGTGTATGTAACTCAGAAAGCAATCAAAGGATAGGCTTTAGCTGATCATCTTGTAGAAAATCCTGTTGACAATGATTATGAATCACTCAAAACCTACTTTCCCGATGAAGAGATATCATTTGTAGGAGAAGACATCTTTGAGGCATACCCGGACTGGCGAATGTTTTTTGACGGAACTGTGAATTGCCAAGGTAGCGGCATTGGAGCAGTCTTAGTATCAGAATCCGAACAACATTACCCGATTTTGATTTCGTTGTACTAACAATATGGCTGAGTACGAAGCTTGCATTTTGGGCTTAAGGATGGCCATAAACATGAATGTCCAAGAGTTGCTGGTCTTTGGAGACTCAGATTTGCTGATTCATCGAGTTCAGGGAGAATGGGCTATGAAGAACCAGAAAATCATACCATATGTGCACTTGGTACAGAGGTTGTGTAAAAGATTTTGAAAGATCAAGTTCAAGCACACGCTATGGATACAGAATGAGTTCGCCAATACCCTTGCCACCATTTCCTCGATGATTCAACATCCGGACATGACGTATATTAATCCTTTAGAGATAGACTTGAGGGAGAAACTAGCCCATTACTTGCACATCGAGATAGAACCAGAAGGAAAACCTTGGTATTTCGATAGGTGCAGAACCGGATGACCAAGTAATGGGCT
>DF359740.1:59506-71485 GCA_000787875.1 Solanum virginianum
TTGTTGCATCGAAAGAGATAAATGTTGACTAATCTGGCTAACATTGAACTTGGTAAAATGAAATGGTTGAATAATTGAAAAATGAGATTATTCAGGAATACACATTGAATGCTGAGATTATGCATTGAATTTCTGGTAGTAGATCCATAATAAAAAAAGTCTTGCTGATTGTTCCAGAAGAAATGTAACAAAAGATATGGTAGACCTAGGACAATTATTGTATGAGGTCTACCCAATGCTAGATGCAGAGGCGCATAATAGATCGATATGAATATCATGAGTTGTCTCGTAATAAAACCAGTTGTTGTGCATATTCATCGCTGACAAGGCTTTCCATTTTCAAGTTGCTGAGAGGGTCATTGCATATTTATCGCCGATAAGACTATTTTATTTTCCAGTTGCCAAAAGGGTCATTGCATATTCATCGCCGACAAGGCTATTTTATTTTTCAGTTGCCGAGAGTGCCATTGCAAGTTCATCGCCAACAAGACTATTTAATTTTCAAGTACCCGAGAAGACCATTTTATCTTCAAGTTGTCAAGAGGGCCATATAATGATTGCTTCATATTGATTTATTGTCTATCACGCCAAAGGGAAGATTACTTATTGAATATGGTAAAAAATGTCATCTCTAATTCAAATTATGATTTTACTAATATTTTATTTTAATTATATCGAGAGCATCTAAAGAGATGAATTCTCAAAACGAACCACAGGTGTGGACGTCATCAAGTAGGATGCAACACAACGTGAAACTTTTTCTTAGCAACGAACTGTGACATAGTCTGAAGAGGGGTGTCAAACCCTTCGGACACGAGCTAGGAAGCGACTACCACCACAATCTAACTACACCCCTGTCAGAAGGCATGTGGGTATTTCTTCGAGTTCGTCAATTTTCAGTTTCGCCTTCGGATAATCTCAACTCTCACCAGAGGCAATCTTCCAATTCGAGTGACAATGTACCAAGAGTTTTGGAAATTATGTCTGTATAAGTTCTTAATTATGGATGTGAAATGCGCCACATTTATAATTAAGAGGTTGCAAGCCTCTTTTTCATAATTTGATTTGATTGTCATTCCTCCTGAACTAGAGGTTATCTCAAAATAAGAGATTTCTCCTTCAAATGATAAAGTCAAACTACATATAACCTGATTCCTAAGTCCTAGGATATGTAGGCGGGCTCAATTTTGAAAACTCAGATAAAGTTAAACTACATGCAGCCTGATTCCTAAGTCCTAAGATATATAGGCGGACTCAATTTTAAAAACTCGGCTATTTTCTAACATTTGCTCTTAAAATCTCATTCCCAAGCATTCTAATTTCTCCATAATTCGATATTGGGATAACTTTTGAATTCTTTCAGAATTGTGCCTAAAATCAGACGTTTTGAACTACAAGTGACCTGAATTCTCATGCAACCTAAGATAGGTAGGAAGCCCAAAACCAGGGTCCAGCCATAATTTCTCAATGTCCGCACCAAGAGCATTCAAAAGATGAAGATGTGATCGGTTAAAAATTGGTTTAGTCAAGTTTCTTTGTCTATGATCTCTTCCATCGATCATACCCAAAGAAAGAGACAGTTGTTGACACCCAATATTTACCCTCCATAATACGAATTAATTATGGAGCTTTTAATTTCGACAATGTGAAATAATTAGTTTTCAAAATACGAAAAAGATTTTAAAATAAACGCCTTTATTTTAAGAAGTATTATTTCGGAATTAATTTGATTATTTTAGATTGATAATATTAATAGCTCTTAAGTTAATTTGTATTACTTCATTGTATAGTCGAATTAGCCATTCGAATTCAATTTGATTACATTTTGTAGTTAATCGAATTTAATTGGCCAAGATTGCAATCAATTTGCCAAATTTTAAATTGAATCTCTTATACTTTATACCCCTTCATCTTCAGATTTTGTTTAAACCCATCCCCAACCCAATTCATATATTTAACCCAGCCCAACTTTAACCCCTTAAACCTGGCTCAATCCCTTTCCCTTTCAACATATACAAACATATACACACCCGTCAGCTCACGGGCCCCCAACCCCTTTCTTCTTCTTCCTTCTTCTTTACCCCAGGCGTATACCTACTCTCTGCCCCTCACCATTGTTCTCCTTCTTCACCAGCAAAACAACCCAGAAAATGCCAAAACCAAAATCTCCCTCAACGTTCCTTCAACAAACTCCGTACATACATTTCACCAAACTCCGTACATACATTTCACCATCTCCCCTTTCCTTCCCTTGCTCAAAATCAAGCCGTCCACCTCCCTTTGTCCCAACGACAACTATATTCCCTTTGGAATTTTTTTGATTCAAAAATTGGAAGGAATTTGGGGATTAAAACAAAAATTAGCCCTAATTTCTATCCTATTTTTGAACCCTAGAAATCCCTATATATATATATATATATATTCTTTTCCCAATTTGAAAGCAGCCACGGGGATAATCTGAAAACCCTAGAAGATCACAATCTACTTTTACTTTCAAAGCAGCATTCATAACCCAAGAAAGGGTCTTGTTTCGTAGCCCCATTTTTTTTTCGAAAAAAAGGAAGCCTGTCGATTCCCAAAGCATTCGACACCGGACGTTTGAGTTTTGGAGTCAAGGAATTCACATAGGAATCTTGTTGTGGTATAAGCATTTTCATTTAGGCTCATCGTCCCAGTTCCTGCTCCGATACTGGTAATGTCCTCGTCTGAGTTTTCTTCTTTTATTTTATTTAGATGATGCGTATGTTGTGGTGTTTCTGATTGTCGTTGGCTGTCTGAGTAATAACATTTAAGTCGATATGTTTTGGGTTCACTGTGCTTAGTTAAAAGTATTATTAACATCCTCTTTGTTTACTGTTAAATTGCCAATAATCGAGTTAGAGTTGGATGCTGTGATGTTTACCTCTCAACTCATTATACCTCTTCTTAAGGACTGGTCATTATGAGTGTTATGTTTATGCTGGTATTATTCATCTCTTGGTTGCCTAGGATGTTTCAAGTGTTAAGTTTTAAGATTATATTGATTGTTGGCATGAAGTGAGTGGCATGGATTGTTAAATTCCTATTTTTCTCTTTTCCTTGCTATCACTTATTCTTCATTATTAAATTGAGTATGTAATGGATTCGTTGGTTGTTCGTATTTCCCCATTTTTGTTAAGAAATCTTGACTGCGTGTGAGCTAAAATAGTTAACCAACTGATTTGTACAAGTCAGAACCTCTCCTTTGTGATGTTAAAACCTCCTCCGTCTGGTCCTAAATATGTTGAACGCAGTCAGTAGCCTCTTTAGTCCATCTTTGGTTGGACTTTGTTGGCCTTGGGAATTGCATAACAAGTATTATTCCTAGTTACTTGTTGTTACAACCTTGGATGTTGAATCTCTAACCTGCTAAGCTCACATTTTGGCATTTTAAATCATTCTGTTCTCTTCCCAACAGAAACTGATCTAACTTCAGTACCTATTGAAGCTCTTTTTTGGGTAGGCCACATCACAAGTTTGTCCCCATTTCAGTTTGTTTAGATTGTTGTTAGTTGTCTTCCCTTGATCTATCTTTTAATGATGTGTTCAATTTAAGGTTTTAGCTGACTTGCTCAGGTTAGTGAAGAGAATGAATTCTTTTTTTCTTGACTGATATGTCTCTTCTCCATTTAGTTTGCTCTCAAGCTTGTTGTTTACTACTCTCCTTGTTTGAAGGATGCATCCCCATTTCCATGTCCTTATTCCAGCTTTATGTTTTCAAGTCTGTCGAGATTTTAAGCTATTGTTTGTTATTATGTTGTAAACTTTCTTTAGTTATATTTGCTTTCAATAAGATACGTCATGGGCCTTAATGTCAACTTGACCATTTTCAAATGTTTAAAATGGGGTTTAGCACTGCCCATTCCGCTTACTTTACTTGAGAATGACTACGTCTTCTATTTCCTTCGATCAAATACTTTGCAGTTTGCCTCAATTGTTAAAGGATGGTTGATAATCAGTCTGATTCCTCCCTGTCCTTACTTGAATTGCTTACTGTTTCCTTTATATATGAAAAATGTTTTGAGTCAGTCAATTTGAGTTTCTCCTTTGAAGTGATCTGTTGGACCCTAGTAGCATGTCTATGTTTGCTTTCTTAAGGGGAATGTTCAGATTTAGTCAGTTTCCTGTTATAAAGCTTGTAGAAATCATGTGATTAAGTTGTCGTGTCATCCTCCATGTCCCCTTAGCTGCTAAATCTTTCTGGAAATGTTTCAAGTCATATACACACGGAAAAGGCTAACTTTATGTGAATTCAAGCATGCTATTCTTATTTCTCCATTTGTTATGGTCATTTTAGTATGAAATTCTCTTTATGCAGTAGTGTTCTTGTCCTTAAGGTTAATCTTGGCTATGTTTGGTTGCTTATACGTTCTTTATTCTTCCTTCGTATGCGATCTTGTGTCGAGCCCCCTTTGGGACTCCATCTTTGCACCTTGCGTATCTCTCGAGTTGTTAGCAGCAATATATAGGTCTTGAAAGTTGGAAACAGGTTTCGGGGGCATAAAATCAGCATATATACCTTGAGTTACACTAATATACAGCAGATATACACTAAGTGTATATCACAAGATATGGGCCACAAGCCCATTTAGCAGGAGCAGCAGCAGGGGCGACCCAAGAAGCCTTGTGGGCCGAATTTCCAAGAAGATAGCTTGCTGAAACGTCGTATATACATTGGTATATAGTGTATATACTATATTGATATACATCAGTAAAAGAGGCCAAGAGGCCCAATCTTCAGCAACCATCCCTTTGGAGAATATGGGTCAGGCAGGCCCAAGTTTTTTTTAATTTTATTTAGCACTAGGACAGGTGGTTAAAAATTGGGCCTGCCGAGCCCAATTGCTATTTAATTGCTTTGTTGAGTCCATTCTTTTGTTTATGATCTTTGTTATTATTTGATACTAACTCTAACGTTATTTGTATTATTATTTATTATTAATCTAATTGTTTTCCCCAATAGTGGCTCCATTTATGTTAATTATTAATGGTTTTTGAGTGTTGAAATTTTTTCGTGCAATTTATTTTTGGGGTTTGAAGTGTTAGTAATTTTAAACTTAATCAATTGTTTGCAAAATTAGTCATTTTTTCAAATTTGCTCAAAATTTCTTCAGATTTAGTTAATTCTTTCCAATTTAGTCAACATTTTCAAGTTTTAGTCAAATTCTTTCAAATTTAGTCAAATGTAGTCAAATTCTTTCAAATTTTGTCAATTTCTTTCAAATTTAGTCAAATCTAGTTAAATTCTTTCAAGTTTACTCAAATCTAGTCAAATTCTTTCAAGTTTACTCAAATCTAGTCAAATTCTTTCAAGTTTAGTCATTTCTTTCAAACTTAGTCAAATTTAGTCAAGTCTTTCAAATTTAGTCAATTCTTTCAACTTTTAAACTAGTCAACTTTTTCGAAGTCAATCAAATCTTTTAAAGTTAGTCAGTTTTCTAATCGTCGGTCAACCGCACGTTAGCGGCCATTTTTGAGCGATTAAGTTCTTCTCAAAGTTGAAATTAAACCTGAACCCTTCCTTTAGTATTTTTAAAAGATTTTTTTGTTAGGTCTTTTAAAATATTTTATTAGTTTCCTAATTATCCTTAAAATTAGATGGTGACTCTTTCAAATTTCGAGAATTTGGGTTTGTACTTAAACTAATAAAGTATTAAATCATATTTTCGAAATCAAAAGTCATTTTTTCAAGTTAACAGTATTCATCAAAATATTAAACATTATTAGTTTTTCATTTTTATGTAGGATATTTTCTTACATCAAATATGATAAACTATTTAACAAAGAAAATTTGAAGTAAAAACATGTTAATATTCAAATTTGAGGAGTAAATTACAAAATAAAGAAAAATGAGGAGTTAAAAAGTAAAGGAGAACAACAAAAGAAAAGGTCAATAGAAAAGAACTATGTTGAGAAATATAAAGAAAAAAAACTAAAAAATAAATAAAGGGAAAACAATCTGGAAAAGAAAAATGTGTATATTGTTTATTTTGTGGGGCTAAGATTCAAAATTTTCTTTTACAACATGATATTTAGAGTTTGATATCAATTTTTTTATTAATTTAATTTAGAATTTAACATTAAGGTAATTGTTAGTATTATATATAGAAATAAAGTTTCTTTCATGATTCTTTTATTTTTGTAGAATTAGATATTGACTTTTTAATAAATACTTTCAATATTGACATCAAAATAAATAGAACTATTTTTACTTATTGAAGACAATAATAAATGAATCGCAATTTATCGACAAAGCTAACTATAAATAAATTATACTTGAGTTGATCAAAAAATTGTATATCTTATCATATGTATCCAAAACTTTTGGTGCAAATATTACATATACAAGATAATCACTATGGAAAATAATTATCACTTGCCAAAATATGTGAAGATTGACGACTTTTTTTCAAAGATATCAACATTTTATATGCTCATCTAATATGAAATATGCTTATTCATAATCTACCGCACTTTCTATTTCCTCTATGCATAGAACTTCTTGGAATTCATCTTTCCTAAGTTTGGATGTAAATGACGCATTTACATCGTATGAATATTTGAAATAATGATAAAGTAATATATCAAAATTACTAAAAAAAAATGCAAATTTATATTGGGCTCATGCTACGTGCCTTAAATTATTTAGTATATATAAAGAGTGATTTGCTGAAATGACAAATATTAGATATGTTATTATGGGTTGTAACATTAGATAATGAATTGCAAATTTTAGCAATTACGAGTTTTAACAAGTTACAACAGATATATACATTATGCTCATTCCATATCAATTACATACTCAAATTAGTTAGGGTATATGTTTTGAGTATGTAATTGGTATGGATTGGGTATGATGTATATATTTGTTATAACTTGTAATTAAATTGTTAAAATTCATAATTAATATTATGTAATGTTACAACCCGTAATAACGTATCTAATATTTGTCATTTTAATATATATATCACATATTGTTTCATTAAAATTCACAAAAAATCTTGACTTTTCATAAATTACTAAAAATATCAAATTTTACCACAAATAATGATATTTAAAACTATAGCTTGATACCTAAATTTGCATTACTGAAATTAGAAGGTTGTTGCCTTAAATAAGTATTTAACTGAAATTATGGATATTTTCAGTTTGAGAGTATAATTAGTTGTCAATCACTTTGCATTAGTCAATTATCCATAAGTAATTTCAAATTAGAGCTAATCTTAATTAATTTTCACAAAATTATTTCTTTCCTTTTCAAAATTTTCTCTCATTTCAAAATTAATTTTTACACAATTATTTCTTTCTCTTTCAAACTTTTTTTTCATTCTTTATTGCAAAATTTTCTTTTCTCAACATCATTGTCTGATTTTTATGCGCAATAGAATCAAAATTCAAAAATTAAAAAATTTACAGCAATTTGCGTTCAAAACAATACAGAAGGCCGACATTAGATCTAGGGTGAACTGAATGTCGACAAAGGAAGAAAAAAATAATTATACGTTGTAGAAGGTAATTCTTCTCCCATAACTATAAGAAACGATATGGGTGTGAAGCGAAAGGTACATATGCAATTTATTTTTTTAAATTTATTTTTTTATATATATGTAGTTTGGAAAAAGTTTGATTTTGATACCTACACAATTTGATTGATGGTTTGTTATGTGATGTGTATAAAAATCACAAGAATAGAATGATAGAAGTACCAAATAATTCTAAACATTATGATATTTGTTGGACAAATTGATAATAAAAGAATAATGTTTACTAGAAGAATTGCAAGTATCACATAAAATAAATGTTGTTGTTGTGAGTATTCTGGTACTTAACTGGCGTTATAGGGTTAATTTCTTTATTTTGTATAATTAGTAGTTTTTAATTGTTAATGAATCACAGAATAGTATCAAGAGCTATACAGAGTCATTGTTAGATATTTACAAATGTCTTTTCAATTTTAGTGGTTTAAGTAAATAAATTTTGCAGCTATATGTTAAAATACTTCTCGGATGATTGTGGTTGGAGAATGAAGACATCATGTAGAGAAAATACAGAAGTATTTAAGATTAGATACTTCAATGATGTTCATACATGTCCCATGAGGGAAATGATGTTGAACAAAGTTGCACCAAAAGATGTTGTAGCTGAAATTGTCCTACCAAAGTACAAAAAGATGTCTGAAAGATCGAGAAAAGGGAGGAAGAAAAGCTCGATGAGAAGATAAGCACAAACACAAATTGGTGTAGGCGTTGTGGTCATGAAGGCCACAACAAAAGGGCATGTACTTTTTATCTGAAGGAAAAGTGACAGGTTGATATGTAGTTACAGATTTGTTTGTGATAGTACGAACAACAAGTGTGGATGAACATTTCATTAGAAAAATAAATTATCATATTGACTATGTCTGAATTAGTTGTTATAAGTTATTTTGTGTTATGATTCGTAATATATCATGACAAAATAGTATTTTTGTAGGTTTTATGAATAACGAATATAATTAGTTAGATGAAAAAATATAAATACTCAGAAGAATGACAATATAATAATATGATGAAAATATTAAGATATGTGCTAAAAGTTTGAATGTTAAATTGATGCATACATGTGGATATATGAAAATATTGATACTTGATTATATACCATTTGTTTCTTCTTTCAAAAGATATGTGTTCAATGTTATTGAATAATCTAGAAATCGAAACAGATTCTTTAAGAAATCTTAACTTAGATTTACAAAGTTACCGTTTAACGCAAGGTATCAAATGACTAAATTGTAAAAATAATTAATCATATGCCATTCGAAACTTATTGTTTATGTAATTATCAAATGAAAAACATAAAAATGTCATTTAGTGGACAGGTATCTTGTGTAAATGAGTATCAAGTATTTAAAGTGTAAAATAGTTCAAGTATTAGGTATATAACTTAGCTATTCAACAATTGTTGTAAAAGTAATAGCACATGTACCATTCAATACTTGATATTTATGTAAGTATCTAGTAAAAAATACAAAAATATTGCTTAGTGGGCAGGTATCTTGTTTAAAAAAGGTTCAAGTATCTAAGGTATAAAATAGTTCGAGTATCATGTAACAAAAGATTTGCTTGACATTTTGCAAGCAGGTATCATGAGGTAAAAGAAGTGTAAGTGCTAAAAACCATAGGCAAAACATAGTTTGAACAATTTTATACTTACTGCAATGTCATCTGGAAAGTACTAAAAGGTATTAACTTAGCTATTCAACATAAAAAAAACAAAGGCAAACACAGTTTTGCCTTAATAGTCTAATCAATAGTTTCAAGAAACAGTTTTGAAATTTACAAACACCAAAATTAAGAAAAGTCGATTAGTTTATCACTATCGAGCATAATAAAATAATTCCTAGACTTGGGTGGATCGTCATTTTCACTAACGTAGTTGTCACAAGCCTTGTCACTATCATATTTCCATAACAGCATAACATATCTCCTTCGAAGGTACTCAACATCCAGTGCATGAGTCGGAACAGGGATCCCATCACTGATGTACTCGGCGTATGCGACAATAAATATCCCACAATCCCTGAAGTGACAGTTTGATAAAAAATTAATATGAGAGAAAAAATATATTAAAATGACTATAGAACAATGAAAAAACTTACATATTGTCGCTCTGCTGTTGAGCAAATCCTTGAACAAAATCAACTTTAAACGGAATCAAATCTATTGTTTATAATGCTTTATTATGAGTTGATACTTAGTTTATATGGTTTTCTTATGAGTTGATACTTCATTTACAAGGATTTCTTATGAGTTGATACTTGATTTACAGTGCTTTTCTATGAGTTGATATTCGATTTACAAGACTTTCCTATAAGTTGATACTTGGTTTACAAGGATTTTCCTATTTTTATCAGCATAATATAATTTTTGATACTTGAAATTGAAAAATAACAAAACGCCTAACCCTACGAAAGTATCAATAGCGGAATAGTGATTTACTGTATCAAGAACTCATTCACAAAAAATTTTGATATGCCTAATTTTCATGATTATCACTTACATTAGCATATATTTATGTATCAATTCCACATATCAACCAATTAATGATTAATTTTGAAAAATAAATCATAAGTTCCAATTTAGGTAAAAAAATGCACCTTTGGTAGGGACATCTCAATTGCCAAGTCGTCTTCAATGGCGTCTTCTTGGGCATCAACTGTTGGATCTTCTTATGTTGGTTGGGGGTTGTCACTGACGTGGGCTTCCTGTATAAACCAAGGCTGAAAAATGGTTTGAGTATCCATGTGCGCACTGGTAGTAATGAAAAATTAAAAAAAAAAAGAAAAATCATTCAAACAATGGTGGTGAAGAAGACAACCTCTTCCATATACGGTGAAAGTACCAAAAAAATTGCTAAACTTTGAGTTTCAAATTAATTGTGATGGAATGGTAACTGATCAATGTTTGACATTGATTAGAAAACTTTTGCTAAAAATTTGGCGTGAAAATAGTAATAAAAAAATGTAAGTGGTAGAATTTATTTATTTTTCCTAAGTATCTAAAGTTAAAAGAGAGAATGAAAAAAATATGGGATTTTGTAATTTTTTGATATGGTAGGAAAATTTAGATATTTTGATAATATATGTTCTGTAATTCTGTAATTTTTTTGTTTAGAGCCTGGAAAAATTAAATTCTAGAATTTTCAAATGTGTAGTTTTGTGATTGGTCCAAGCTTATTTTGACCAAGGTGTTAGTTCATTAAAGGGGTTATGTGTTATTATATATACATATATGTACAAGAGGGAGCAAGATCATTTTGTCTTCAACACTTAGAAAAAAAAAAGAAGAAAAGAAAAGATGGAGAACTTGGTGAACAGTAGCAACCCTCTCGGGTTGCTACAGTAAACCTCAAGAAAATTTTGAGTTTTTGCTTCTTCTTCAATTCAAAGGCTTCAAGCCTAGTATATTGGATTCCCCAAGCATCGTAGAAGTAATAGTTTATCAAGAAAACACTTGGAAATCCACAATCAAAGTTATGAAGTTGAAAAAGAGTTATGAAGGTAAGTTGAATTTTCTCTTCTTTTGAGTTAAATTAAAGGTTGTAAATGGTTTGTAGGGTGATAAATTGAAAGAAGAACCATGAAAGTTTAATTGTTTAGTTAAGTTTGAAACTTGAGAGGTATGGTTCGAATTTTGGGACTTATGTATGTATGAGTTTATATTATTTCAATTTTATGTCCCTATGTATAATTAGTATAAAATATGCTTCTGGTAAGGTGACACGAGTGTTGGAAAGTTATTGTATGTATTCTTGGAGACTTGGTCAAAAATGGACCTTTTTAGTTGTGAATTGCTGCGTTTTGATGTCGAAAGTTTACGTTGAGCATTAGGGTGTTGTGTTGTGGTTCTTGGAGTGTTTAGAAGTGATTTAATATGCTAAGTATGTATGTATATGGGTGTTGTCCAGTTTTACTATTTTGGGCAAGAAATGTGAAATGTTGCGTTTTGCCATTTTAAGTTTCCGTTTGACGCTTGAAGGATATAATTGGGTTCTTGAAGCTTGTAGAAGTATTTGAACATGTTGTGTATGTGAATAATGTGTTGCTGGCCCTGTTTTTCAGTTTTGATAAGGAACAAGGGCTGTTAATGAATTAATGAAGTTTTGTGGTTTGAAAAGACTTCTTGTTATTCCATTGTTGTTGTTGTTGTTATTGTTGGTTAGATGGGGTCAAGTTGGAACCCCCGGGATGGCCTAATTTAAGGAAAGATGCTGGCTAAATTTTTGTAAAACTTGGAGAAAGTTTAGTGATTGATAATGTGCGTTATTATGATATTTGTAGACTTTGGGCGTCCGGGAGAATAGTTTGGATTTGGATTGTTGTTGCGGCTAACCTTAGCAAAGAAAGGAGGTATGTAAAGCTTCACTCTCTTGGCATGACTAGTTTGAAACCATCATATATAATAAGGTTTGAAAAGTTCCTCA
>DF359739.1:0-11379 GCA_000787875.1 Solanum virginianum
ATATCATTCACACATCCTTGGTCGCAGAAGCAAAATAAACAACAAAAAGAGATATAAATAAGGGAAGCAGGACTAATGGAAATCTTGATATTCATAAAGCATAAAAGAGTCAAAGCTCAAAGCATAAATACATCAATTGTTCCAACAACACCTCTAACATAGATTAGAGCGGGGGTCAAGATACTTTCTGGGCTCACCCTCATGGTATCAAGTGTTCAACATAAAGAGACATCAAATAGTAAGAGTAGCATAGCTAGTGTCCTCGAACTTGAGGACACACCAAAGCTTATCTTCCAAAATGCCAAAACTAACCACGTGAAGGATGATCAAGAGGGGCGCAATTTCCTAAAGGGTAATATCATGTAGGCTTAGAGTATGTGTTAGTACATTTGAATGTACTAAGCATGTAGGATGCAATGCAACAAGACATAGACAACATATTAAAAATGCATAATCATAAGCAATGGATAAGTATAATATCAATATGGCATGCATGAACAATGCTTGAAGTAAAACAGTCTTGTAAATCATATCACTTGCAAATATAGATTACATGTGCGGGAAGAGACCATAATCATAGACCAAGCAACTACTACTTTGAATCCTTGGCATATCACCCCCTCAGTGAGGTGGTTGAGGTATCTACACCTCAACATGGTAATATAAGCTTGTCACCTCCCGACAAGGTGGTCGTGGTATCTACCCCTCAACATTGTAGTACGAGCATGTCACCTCCCGACAAGGTGGTCAATGTATCTACCCCTCAACATAGTAGGATGGGCATGTCAACCGCCCCAACAAGGTGTGGTTAACTTGCAACCCTATAGATACTTTTCATGAATTCAATGCATATATACAATTCTTCTATCACCATAAAGTCACTTGACTTATAAACAATGTAATAGACCATAATAACTTGAGAATCCTTGTCAAGACATTTTATCAAACACTTGGTGGGTGTGTAATGTTGGTTCAAAAGTGAAATAATATGAGAAAACTATATGTTAATCAACCCACAAACATATATTAAAACCTTCATGTAAGATACCTTGAAATTCGTCATCAAATCTCATAATAGATTATAGTTTCGTCGCTCAAAACATGCATAGTCTCAATAGACAAAACCAATTCATAATTAGGCTTGAAATAGATAAACATGCATAAACAATCAACATTTCATAAGACCCCAACATAATTTATTATCAAAATCCATAATGAGAGATACTCATAGATGATAAAACTTAGAAACATGCAATTTTCATAAAAAGGGAGATTGGGCTCCATGGGTAAAAGACCCAATGGATGAAACCCACATACCTTAAACTTAAATTTTCTTGATGCAGACTTAAAGGAGAATTGAAGCTTGAATGGTGTTCTTGAGAACCAGAATTAAGCTTGAAACACTTGAATTGGGATGGAATATTTGGTTAAGTGTTAGAAGGGGTTTTGAGAAGGTCTTGAGTGATATAGAGTTGAAAAATAGTGTTTTCACGCATAAGTTGGCATGGGGCTATGACCCTAAGGCCCTTGGGCCAGAATGAAAAACCAAGGAAAATAATACACTGGTCTACTCCCTTGGCATGTCGTGGACAAGACGCAAAGTTCCTCCAACACTAATCCACGCCCCTAGCATGTCGGGTCCAGGGCATGGATGGGTATTAGAAATCAAATTTTTACGAAAATTATTTTTCCCTATGGGTCTTCTAAAATCGGGGTTATACCCATTTGCTACTCAATTTTGCCCCCTAATCAAGAATATGAAACCAAATTTTTGATATCATGCACGGATAGTGAGATATATGGAAATTACTATTATGGGCATTTCCGATGTACATTTTTGGGGCATTTTTTGGCATTTCAATTTCTCCCCTTGAGAATATTAATCCTTGATTGCCAAAGAAATGTACATAAGAGAAGTAATATGAAGATTTCAGCCTGACATGTATGTACCAAACGCATTTAAACATCATTTTCAAAATCTCAACATGAATGTAAAAAATCACCATATACTTGTAACATGATCATGAATGCATGCAAAATGACATAAAGGCTGAAACATAAGACTTGAAATCATATAGGGGACTTAAATTAGTACCTTACGCTTGAGTAGAGTGGAAGATATATAGATATTGCTTTCTCATGTCCGCCTCGTCTTCCATGTGGCACTTTCAACTTGTTGGTTCCTCCAAAGGACCTTGACAGAAGATACATCTTTGTTTCTAAACCTCTTCACTTGTTTATCCAAAATATTCACTAGGGCCTCGTCATAAGTCAAATTATCTTCTATAGCACCCAAAATATCCAAAGGCACTATAGTATTAGGGTCACCCACACACTTTCTCACATTGGACACATGGAAGACCGGATAACCCATGTCCATCTCCGTAGGCAACTTCAACTCATATGCAACTTACCAATCCTCCTTAAAACTCTATAAGGACCCACTAACCTTGGGAATAACTTTACCTTCTTGTCAAATCTAACCACACCCTTCATAGGTGAGACTTTTAAGTTAACCCAATCACCAACCTTAAACTCAAGGTCTCTTCTTCTCATATCGGAGTAGGACTTTTCTCAACTTTGAGTTGTTTTCAATATCTCACTAATCAACCTCACCTTCTCCAAGGCTTTCATGACCATATCTGGACCTAGCAAAGCCATTTCCCCCACTTCAAACCACCCAACGGGGATCTATAACCCCTACCATAAAGAGCTTCAAAAGGAGCCATACCAATGCTTGAGTGGTAGTTACTGTTGTACGCAAACTCAACAAGTGAAAGATTTTCATTCCAACTACCCTTAAAATCCAATGTACAAGCTCTAAGCACATCCTCAAGTGTTTGGATAGTACTCTCGACTTGGCTATCTGGTTGAGGGTGAAAGGTCGTTTGAAGCTTAACCTTAGTACCAAGACCTCTTTGGAAAGACCACCAAAAGTGAGAAATGAATTGAGCACCATGATCTAAAATGATAGACAATGGCACCCCTTGCAATCTAACCAACTCATGAATATACAATTTGGCATAATCTTTGGCACCATAAGCAGTTTTGGTCGTTAGGCAACCCAACCACAAAATTAATGTTGATTTCTTCACACTTCCAAGTAGAAATCTCTATATCTTGGGCTAGGCCACCGACCTTTGATGTTTGGCTTTCACTTGTTGGCAATTATGACATCCAGAAATGAACTTGGTAATGTCTCTCTTTATACCATCCCACCAATACACTTACCTTAAGTCTCTATACATCTTTGTAGAACCAGGGTGAATGGAATAGGATGAATTGTAGGCCTCCTTCAAGATCAATTCTTTCAAATCATCCACATTTGGCACACACAATCTTCCTTGGTAACTAAGGGCACCATCTTCCCCTTGGGAGAACACTTTACAATATCTCACTAAGGCCTTCAACTCTAGCAAGGTGGGGTCAAGATCTTGTTTTGCCTTTACCTCCTCAATCTAAGAAGATTTAGAACCATTAACAACTACTATATCACCATTATCAACCTCATCCAACCTAACCTCCAATTTAGCCAACTGATGAACCTCTCTAGCCACCTCTTTGCCACCATCACCAGTATGAGCTAGACTACCCATAGATACCCTACTTAGAGCATCGGCCCGAACATTAGCTTTGCCGGGGTGATAATGCACACTCATGTCATAATATTTAAGAAGCTCTAACCACCTTCTTTGTCTCAAGTTAAGATCTTTTTGGGTGAACACATATTGGAGACTCTTGTGGTCATTGGATACATCAACATGAACCACATACAAGTAGTGATGCCAAATGTTCAAAGCAAATACCACGGCCGTCAATTCTAGATCATGGGTGGAATAATTCTTCTCATGTACCTTAAGTTGTCTAGAGGCAGACTCTATCACCTTACCACTTAGCAACAAAACACACCCCAAACAAATTCTTGAGGCATCACAGTACACAACAAATCCCTCCAACCCTTCAGGTAGAGACAATATAGAAGCGGAAACAAGCTTATCTTTCAAAGTTTGGAAACTCTTTTTACACTCATCGGTCTACACTAAGTTCGCCTTCTTTTATGTCAATTTAGTCATGGGAGAAGCAATAGAAGAGAAACCATTTACAAACCTCTGATAATAACCCGCCAAACCCAAGAAACTTCTAATGCTTGATGAAGTCAAAGGTCTAGGCTAATTTCTAATCACTTCCTTTTTCTTAGGATCCACCTTAATGCTATCACCCAACAATAGAAGACTGAGAAAAGTGACCTTTTTCAACAAAAACTCACATTTCTCATATTTCACATACAACCTCTCCTCCCTCAAGATTTGCAACACTACCCTCAAATGACCCACATGCTTCTCCGCACTATGGGAATAGATCAACATATCATCAATAAAAACCACAAAAAACAAGTCAAGGTAGCATTTAAAGACCCTATTCATAAGATCCATAAATATAGTCGGTGCATTACTCAACCCAAAGGACATAACCACAAACTCAAAGTGCCCATACCTAGTCCAGAAAGTTATCTTGGGAATGTCACACTCCCTCACTTTTACTTGGTTATATCCGGCCCGAAGATCAATCCTAGAGAAGTGACTAGCCCTTTGAAGTTGATCAAAAAGGCCATCAATTCTTGGTAGATGGTACTTGCTATTTATGGTGACTCTATTAAGTCGTTGGTAATCAATGCACATTCTAAGAAAACCATCCTTTTTCTTTACAAACAACACCGGTGCACCCCAAAGTGACTTACTAGGACATACAAAATCCTTCTCTAACAAATCCCCCAATCGCTCCTTCAACAACTTCAACTCCGTCGGGGCCATATGGTATGGGGGAATAAAAATGGGTTGAGTATCGAAAAGAAGGTCTATCCCAAAGTCTATTTCCTTTTTGAGAGAAACACTAGGAAGCTCATCAGGAAAGACATTAATAAACTCATTAACCACCAAAATCAACTCAATAGGATGGACTTTGGACTCAACATCCCTAACCCTCACAAGATGATAGAGACAATCCTTAGAAATCAACTTTTGGGCTTTAAGGCAAGAGATTAATCTACCTTTGACCATCACATTACAACTTTTCCACTCAAGGACGGGTTCATTAGGGAATTGTAATTTAACCCTATGGGTTTGACAATTAATAGAAGTATAATATGCACGCAACCAATCCATCCCAAGAATGACATCAAAATCCACCATCTCTAATCCAACAAGATCACAAGGCAAGATTTTATGAAAAATGAATTTGGGATAATTTCTATAGACTATTTTAGCAATAATGGACTCACTAATGGGGGTAGGCACTTCATAAAGTTCACACAATAATTCAGGACTAATATGAAATGTTTTGGCAACAAAAGGAGTAATAATAGATTGAGTGGCACCGGAGATTGTCAATGCATACACATCAAAATCAAAAACCTTTAAAATGCTGTTGATGACATCGGGCACCTCATCTACCCCTTATCTCCCATGAAAAGCATAGAATCGATGACTCGCATTTGCACCTTTACCTTGTGGACGACCATCTATACGTTTTTGTTAGCACAAGCAAAATGAATCACCTTATGACCCACTTCACCAAAACCATAGCAAGCATTGGAGTCCTTCAAACATGGACCATTATGGGTCCTACCACACCTTTGTCACATTGGGTTATGCACCACACCACCAATACCTTGGAACCTTTGGTTTTCATTAGCAGACCTTCTATTAGGAGCATTGGAAGAGCCTTGTCCTTGGAACTTGTGGTCTTAAGGAAACCGGCCACCCATGGAATTTTGGAATCCACCTTTAAAATGAGCCCTCCTGGACTCACCACTTTTTCTATTTCTAAGCTTTTCCCCTATAATTGTTTAGTATATCTAATGAGGCGGGACAAATTCATTTCATCTATTAGCATGGAAGTACGACATTCCTCATTAACCAAGTCGGAGACACCTCGACATAAATTTTTCCATCCTCGACCTTGGCTCGGTAACCAATTCTGGGGAATACTTAGAGAGTTGGTTGAACTTGAAGGTATACTCCCTCACACTCATGGAACCTTTCTTAAGGTCATAAATTCCATCATTTTAGCCTCCCATAGCTCGATAGGAAAGAATCGGTTGAGAAATAGGACTTTGAACTCCTCCCACAGAATAGCATTATCATTCCCCTTCTCCAACTTCTATTGAGTGAACTAAATTTAAGCCACCCCTTTGAGTTGGTAGGTTGCCGACATAAGCATCCTATTAGTGATATCCCAAATAGAATTAAATTGCTTCCTGCTTTGGGGCAAACCAATCACAAAATACGTATTCACATTTTTTCATTTATGAGTGGGAATTTTAATATCTTGTGCCAAACCACCGGACCTTTAATGTTCTACCTTCACTTGTTGACAATTAGGAAATTTGAATACAAACTTAGTTGTATCTTTCATCAAACCATGCCACTAATACACTTCCATCAAACCCCGATACATTTTAGTGGATCCCTGATGTATGGAATAATGAAGTCATGGGCTTTACTCATTATCACCTCCCTAATACCATCAACATTTAGAATACATAACCGATCTTGATACCAAAGTACACCATCTCCCCCTTTGTAGAAAACCTCAATCTTCTTTTTAGCAACTAACTTCTTCAACTGAACCAAGCATGGGTCTAAATCTTATTTAGTCTTGACATCAACAACCACAAAAGATTTCACACCATTCTGAACATGAATACTACCATAATTAAAGTCAGCCATCTAAGACCTAACCTAGCCAAATGGTGAACATCTTTCACCAACTCCCTTTTGGCTTCATCTATAAGATCAGCTACAATATCTTCGTTGCCTAGATTGCATTATGTGCTCAAAGTAACTATCCCTATTTGATTAGGAGGGACAAAGTAGGATATCTTAAGACACATTCTAGGGCATGATATGAATGGAAAAGTAAACATTTCTGAAAATGTATTGTAACCTTTTACCCATAGATGTGGCGCACTTTACACCATGAATAAGAATCTACTTGATGCGGCATGTTGGACTCTGAGGACAATTATAAACCTATTTCTTTAATATCATCTCTGTCATGACTCAAACATAGTGTTTAGGAGTGATATGGAGAATGGGAACGCAAGAGTCCCCAAACAAGCCCCAAAGTATTCCAATTCACATCATCGATTCAGAAGCATATTCAAATAATAAACACATAGTTCTAAGACAAGAGTCCCCAAACAAGCCCCAAAGTATCCACATTCACATCTTCGATTTAGAAGCACATAATAAAGTAGTAAACACATAGTTCTAAGGGATGGAAAGATATGAATCACTCTATAGGGATGTCATAGGAATAGAGATTTGCATGGATTCACATAGCATATAGCACATAGTGACTAAGGGGCAGGTATGTATGACTCACTCTATTGGGATAGAATGGGACTTAGGACTTTCCACAATTTCTCATCTCATCATATGATACTATCATATCATTAACATTCAATAGATAGTCGTAATCATAATCTCATACAAATAGCATGACATAGTACAAATCCATACAACAATCTAAATATTGTCCAATGATGACTCAAAGTCATACAAAAGGATGGGAGCCAAAACATGTCACTGGCTCACCCTCAAAGTAAAACAAACATATATGGAAGCAACATTGCAGGTAGATGGATGGTGGTTTGTCCTTGGATGATAAGTCTCACCATAACAACTTTTATAGCCCGAACAAACCGTCAAGAGGTGGATGACGATAGTCTCTGTTTCTATATGGTTAGATTATGTAGGAAAAGAGTATATGTAGAACATTTGAATGTACTAAGTATGTAGGCATGAAATGCATATGAACTCATTAAACTTGCATACAATGTTAGATGACAAAGGCAAATATATAGAAAGAAGTATATAAGGCAAAAAGACTAACACATCAATATTCCATGAAATATATGATGCATGTGATGCCAAATACTTGAACATAGAGGGGATGATACCTCAGCCCACATATAAGACCCTCCAAGCTATTACAGGGAATATCGATGTTATCCTTACACCAAAGAAAATAGGGAGTCACTTGCCAAGATGAGCAACCATAATACCTAAGTGGATCCACTAGAGCTACATAATTGATCAAGCCTCTACTAATAGGTGGTCTATCTAGGGAATTAAGCATCAACTAATGGTTGATCCCTCTAAGGAGTCAACCTTACCTAATAGGTGACCCTTCTAAGGATTCAACCTCATCTGATAGGTGATACTTTAACCTACGGCGGCAAGTAGTTATGGGACAATGGGATTCACGTCTAATGGGTCATGCCTCAACTAAGGGAGGAGCCTTAATCTCAAGGTTCTATTAATGTTAAGTCAATATCCCGTGGGAATATATATATATATACGTACTAGAAAAAGAGCACAATTCGTTTCAAATCATACTCATACATACTTGGGCTTAAAAGACAAAATATACTTCATAATCATGCATACGTGGGCTAAAAAGGAAATCCAATCGTAATCCTACATGGTTTGGTTCAAAGGCCAAATGATACTTCATTGCATACTTTTATGCATAGGAATAGCTCCTTCATCATAGTGGTATAAATACCCATAATTTCTCAAAGAGCCATATTGTAGACATTATGTGATCACATTCTTGTCATACCGATACTTATGTGATCACATTCTTGTTATACCCATACTTTGCTTGAAAACATATACATCATCATAATTGGGACTTAGCACACATCATAAACTTAATAAAAACCATAATTCATGCCTGCATATGCCATGAATGATATGAGAATAGCATGGGCAATAGAGATTCATACATAAATCAATAATATGAGAACAAATTCAAGTAAATCCATAAGCAAATTCACATTTAAATCAAAATTCGATTACTCTTGCTTAAATCAAACTTTAAAAGAGGCATGCATATTCAAAACTTCATAACATCCATGCAATTCAACATATTAGGCCTTAAATAACTTGAAAAACAACAATAAAATATAGCTCATATCTCAATAAAATCAAATAAACATTAATTTAAAAGACCCATATTAACAACCCATATCTCAATTATATCAAATTAACATTAATTTAAAAGACTTATATTCAAAGTAAGCTTAAAATTCATAAAAGAAGGAGTGAAAAGTGTTTGGAGTCTTCATGGTTGAAAGGGACCATGAATCAATCCCACATACCTTGATTCGAAAGATGAATTTGAGAAGAATTTAGCTTCGAATGGAAACCCCTATTGAATCCTATCTTGAATCTTTTGAATAAGTGCGTTGGAGAGAAAGAGTTGAGAGTAATGGTTTAAACTAAGTGTAAAGATTTTGAATGATAGGTTAGAGTTAGTATAGGAGATTTTTAGGAGTGTAAAAGGGGGTGGAGGGGTTATAAAGATCTTAAAAAGCCTAAAGTGTAGGCCAAAATATCAAAAATACCTTAATAAAATGAGACAAAACTTTATTTGAACTTACCCCAAGCGGTGACATGGGTCGTGAAGCTTTTTGTGGTTGGTGAAAGTGCACTATCCCATCCCAAATAGGTTCTACAAAAAAGGGTCTAACTTCTTACTCTAAACTTAAAATTAGGTGAAACAAGTTGTGTTTGAAAGGAAATTTAAAAGATTCAATTTGGTAGGTTTTAGGCCACCAGGTTTATTTTGTGCTAAGTGATATGACCATTTAAAGTTGACCCTTATACCAATTCGTATGAAAAACTTAGCTAATTGAATACATTTGAAATTAGCTTGATGAAGGACACCCATGATGACCCTAAAATAAATAAATAAGCTTGGATTGAATGCTTGAAAGTGAATTTAGCTTGAGCTTGAAGGTTCCATGGGAATTCTCCAATTAGAGCATGAAAAGAGGATTTGGAAAGTGTTTGAGCGAGTGACTGAGAAGCTAAGTGTTAGAATAAGAAAGAACAGTACTGATGGAGTATAAGTTGATTTAGAGGTTTAAGATAGGTAAGAAAGTCATAAAAGTCCTTTGGAGTAAACCATAATTATGAGAAGACCATTAATGAAATGGTTTTCAAAAAGTTCCCAGGGTCGCATAAAAGAGCCTCACGGCTCGTGTGAACCCACATAGCTAGTGTGATGGCCCATGAGAGGGTCCTCAGAAATATTTTTAGGCAAAGGGTGATTCCTCTAAAGGTTAAATGGTTCATGAGAGGTCACACGACCTATACAGGGTCTCCTGGAGGTTTGCCTTAGCTAAATTCAAGGCTAGACAGTTGGGGCATTTTCCAAGGCTCCTTCCCTTCTTTGGAGGGCCACCAAGCCTCAAATCCTTTCTTAAGCCACCAAAAGTCAAACATAAGTATTCCCCATGGCTAAAAATATCCAAAAACTTAAATCTTTCGCATCAAAAGATCTCATAAAGTCCAGGTCCTTACAGGTGATAGCTTATGCATCAAAGCAACTGAAGGTGCACGAACAAAATTACTCAACTCACAATCTTGAGTTAGTGGCTGTGGTGTTTTCTTTGAAAGTTTGGAGACACTATTTATATGGGGTTCATATTGATGTGTTCACCGATCATAAGATCTTGCAGTTTGTGTTCACCTAAATGGATCTTAACTTGAGGCAAAGGAGGTGTTTGGAACTTCTTAAGCATTATGATCCCAAAAAGGTAAATGTTGTAGCAAATGCTCTTAGTAGAATATCTATAAAGAGTGTGACCATGTTGATGAAAGGAAGATGGAATTGGTAAAATATGTTCACCATTTGGCTAGGTTGGGTATTATATTGGCTGACACTAATGATAGGGGTATTCATTTTCAGAATGGGATTGAGTCTTATGTTGTTGTTGATGTTAAAAAAAAAAAAACGATTTGGACTTGTCTTTGGTTGAGTTTTAAAGAAGTTGGTTGTGCAAAAGAAGGTAGAGTTTTCTCCCAAGGGGGAGATAGTGTGCTTTGGTATCAAGATCGGTTGTGTTTTTTGGATGTTGATGGCCTTAGAGTAGAGATCATGAGTAAAGCCCACAACTCTCATTACTCTATACATCCGAAACCCACCAAAATATATCGAGATTTAAGGGAAGTGTATTGGTGGCATGGTCTGAAGAAAGACATATCCAAGTTTGTATCCAAGTGTCCTAATTGTTAACAAGTAAAGGTAGAACATCAAAGACCTGGTGGTTTGGCTCAAGGTGGTGAGATTCCCACTTAGAAGTGGGAAGATGTGAATATGGATTTTATGGTTGGTTTGCCCTAAACTGAAAAGCAATTTGATGTTTTTGGGTTATCATTAATAGGATAACTAAATCGGCTCATTTCCTACATGTCAAAACTACCTTCAATGCCGAAGATTATGCAAGGTTATATATCTAAGAGTTGGTGAGGTTGCATGGTGTGCCTATGTCTATCATATCGGATCGTGGTAAGTATAGGAGAT
>DF359739.1:15448-36494 GCA_000787875.1 Solanum virginianum
AGCTCTAACTACCTTATTTGTCTCAAGTTAAGATCTTTTTGGGTGAACATATATTGGAGACTCTTGTAGTCGGTGAACACATCAATATGAACCCTATACAATAGTGACACCAAATTTTCAAAGCAAATACCACGATCACTAATTCAAGATCATGGGTGGGATAATTCTTCTCATGCACCTTAAGTTGTCTAGAGGCATACACTAACCTTACAACTTTGCATCAAAAGACACCCCAAACCAATTCCTGAGGCATCACAATACAAAAAAATCCCTCCAAACCTTCTGGTAGAGACAACATAGGAGCGAAAATAAGCTTATCTTTCAAAGTTTGGAAATTCTTTTCACATTCATCGGTCCTCACAAAGTTCCCCTTCTTTTGTGTCAGTTTAGTCATGGGAGAAGCAATAGAAGAGAAATCCTTTACGAACCTCCAGTAATAACCTGCCAAACCCAAGAAACTTCTAATGCCCGATGGAGTCAAAGATCTAGGCCAATTTCTAATCACCTCCGTTTACTAAGGATCCACCTTAATGTCATCACCTGGTACCAGATGCCCTAGAAAAGTGATCTCTTTCAACCAAAACTCACATTTCTCATATTTTGCATACAACCTCTCCTCCCTCAAAATTTGAAACACCACCCTCAAGTGACCCACATGCTCCTCCTCGCTATAAGAATAGATCAAGATATCATCAATAAAAATCACCACAAACAAGTCAAGGTAGGGTTTAAAGACCCTATTCATAAGATTCAAAAATATAGTCGGTCCATTAGACAACCCAAAGGACATAACCACAAACTCAAAGTGCCTATACCTAGTCCTAAAAGTCATCTTAGGAATGTCACACTCCCTCGCTTTCACTTGGTAATACTTGGATCAAAGATCATTCATAGAGAAGTGACTAG
This sequence comes from Solanum virginianum, assembly GCA_000787875.1. NCBI lineage: Eukaryota > Viridiplantae > Streptophyta > Magnoliopsida > Solanales > Solanaceae > Solanum > Solanum virginianum. Next base: position 16,355 of record DF359739.1, read on the forward strand.
CCCCTTGAAGTTGATCAAAAAGGTCATCAATTCTTGGTAGAGGGTACTTATTCTTTATGGTGACTCTATGAAGTTGCCAATAATCAATGTCCATTCTAAGAGAACTATCCTTTTACTTCACAAACAATAGCAGTGCACCCCAAGGTGACTTACTAGGCCTTATAAAACCCTTTTCCAACAAATCCCTCAATTGCTCCTTCAACTCCTTCAACTACGCCAGGGCATATAGTAAAAGGAAATTGAAATGGGTTGAGTATCGAGAAGATGGTCTATACCAAAGGCTATTTCCTATTGGAGAGGAACACCGGGAAGCTCATCGGGAAAGATATCAACAAACTCATTAACCATTAAAACTGACTCAATATGAAGGACTTTAGACTCAACATCCCTAAACCTCATAAGATGATAAAGACAATCCTTAGAAATTAACTTTTGGTCTTTAAGGAAAGAGATGAATCTACCCTTAACATAACATCACAACTTTCCCACTTAGGGACGGGCTCATTAGGGAAATAGAATTTAACCCTACGGGTTCTATAATCAATAGAAGCATAATATGCATGCAACCAATCCATCCCAAGAATTACATCAAAATCCACCATATCTAATTCTACAAAAGCACAAGGAAAGATTTTATGCAAAATGAACACGGGGCAATTTCTATAGACTTTTTTAGCAATAATGAACAAGATCACAAGGAATGAGTTTATGCAAAATGAACATGGGACAATTTCTATAGACTCTTCTAGCAACAACAGACTCACCAACAGGGGTAGACACTTCATAAGGTTCACACAATAATTTGGGACTAACCTGAAGCTTTTTGGCAACAAAAGGAGTAATGATAGAAAGAGTGGCACCTGGGTCTATCAATGCATACACATCAAAATCAAAACCTTTAACATATCAGTGATGACATTGGGCACCTCATCTACCCTTTGTCTCTTATAAAGAGCATAAAATTGATTTTGCCTTAGAGAACTCCTTTGTTGGGCTCCTCTCAACTTTTGACCCCTATTTGCACCTTAGCTTTGTGGATGACCATCTCTACCTTTGTTTTGTGTATGAGGATAATCAATCACCTTATGACCCACTTCACCACAACCATAGCAAGCATTGGAGTCCTTCAAACATGGACTATTATGGTTCCTATGACACCTTTAGTACATGAGGTTATGCACCACACCACTAATACCTTGGGACCTTGGGTTGTCATTAGCAAACCTTCTATTAGGAGCATTGGAAGACCACTAGCCTTGGAACTTGTGGCCTTAAGGAAACCAGCCACCCTTAGAAATTTTGAATCCACCTTTAAAATGATCCCTCTTAGACTTTCCACTTCTTCTCTTTCTAAGCTTTTCCCCTTATAATGGTTTGGCATATCTCATGAGGCGGGACAAAATCATATCACCTATTAGAATGGCAGTACAACACTCCTCATTAACCAAGTCAGAGATACCCTACATAAATTTTTTCATCCTCGACCTTGGCTCGGCAACCAATTATGGGGCATACTTAGAGAGTTGATTGAACTTGAGGGTATACTCTCTGACACGCATGAAACATAGCTTAAGGGTCATAAATTCCATCATTTTAGCCTCTTTTAGCTAGATAGGAAAGAATCAGTTGAGAAATATGACTTTGAACTCCTCCCACGGAATAGTTTTATCATTCTTCTTCTTCATCTTCTATTGAGTAAACCAAATTTGAGCCATCCTTTTGAGTTAGTTGGCTGCTAACTCCACTTTTTCCACTACACTAAATCCCATAATGGACAACACCTTATACACCTAATCACTAAATTCTTGGCTGTCCTTATCTACCTTGGAGCCATGGAACTCTGGTGGGTTCATCCTAGTAAAATCCCACACCCTTGAGGCCGAAGTAGGAGCATGAGGAGCTTGGGCCCCTTTGTTTATTTGGTTGGTCCAAGCAAAAGACAACATGGTGATAGCATCTCGGAGCTCATCACGGGCCACTCCCCTTTCTTGAGGAGCTTGAGAAGCGGGAGGGGTCGGTTGCTCCTCGGGTGAACAGGCTCTCTTTAGTCTTCCTCTTGGAATAGGCATGATCTAGAATATCAAAGAACATTCTTTAGAGGAAAGCCTTACATTAAGTTTTATAGCATGACATAGATTATGAAGAAGGGGAATATTTCTCAAAATGCCTCGTAGCCTCTTACTCATAGTTGTGGTGCACTTTATAACAAAGAACAAGACTCTAATCGACGTGGTCTATTGGATTTTGAGGACCATTAACAACCTAGAGCTCTGATACAAAGTTTTTCATGACCCAAGCCTAGGTCCTAGATGTAACACGGCCAATAGGAACCCGAAAGGACCATAAACAAGCCTCTTAGCATATCATTCACACATCCTTGGACGCAGAAACAAACTAAACAACAACAAGAGATATAAATAATTAAAACAGGACTAAGGGAAGTCTTTATATTTATAAATCATAAAAGAGTCAAAGCTCAAATCATAAGTACATCAATTGTTCCTTAACACCTCTAACATAGATTGGAGTGGGCCAAGACACTTTTCGGGTTCACCCTCATAGTATCAAGTGTTCAACATAAAAAGACGTGAAATAGTAAGAGTAGCATAGCTAGTTTCCTCGTACTTGAGGATGATCAAGAAGGGATCCAGTTCATATATGGTAACATCATATAGGCATAGAATATGCGTTAGTGCATTCGAATGTACTAAGTATGTAGGATACAATGCAACAAGACATAGCCAATATATTTAAAATGCAAAATCATAAGCAATGAATAAGTATAATATAAATATGGCATGCATGAACAATGCTTGAAGTAAAACATACTTGTAAATTATATAACTTGCAAAAATAGATTACATATGTGGGAAGGGACCATAATCATAGACCAAGCAACTAATTTGAATGTTAATCCTTAGTTCCCTTTGTTTTACTTTTGTTTTTGTTTTTATTCCTTTGCAAGGTATACGAGTATTGTATGTCCAACACTAGGAGTCAAGGAAACCCTTAACTCAATTTGATACAGAGATCTACAGGATTACAAGAAGAAAGGCCCAAGAAAATGCCAACAACGCGGCCAATGTAGCTTTGAATTAGGGTAATAATGATGATGATAGGAATGATGACTCACCTCCATTGGAGGACATTCCACAACCTTGGGAGTTCAATGCCAATGCTTACCAATGGAATCAGTACAGGTTGAGCCCTATAGCTATGGATGTGGCTGGAGCTATAGTGTTGATAAGTTCACAGTTTCTAGTGGGTTACTTTAGATACTTCAGAATCATGGGTTATTTGTGGGCTTACCATCAGAGGATCCATATAGCCACTTGCACAATATGGCCTTTGTTTGTAAGAGTATGATAGGACACAGAATCTGTCTATGGATGTTGTGGGACTTCATGTCATCCTAATGTCTCTCACAGGCAATGTCTGAGCTCCCGCAAAGTTCAATCACTAGTTGGGCAGATTTGCAGAAGGTCATTTTGGAGAGGTACTTCCATAGACCGAAGAAGCTCAAGTTGAAGAATCAGATCACCAACTCTAAGCAACTTCCTGGTAATTTGATAAGTACTAATTGGGACCAGTTTACTAAATATTTAAGGAGCATCCCTGACTACAAGATAGTTGATGATGCCTTGGTGGAGATCTTCTACTGTGCCCTTAATGAGAACAGTTTGGCTTTGCTGATACTATCAGTGGGGCATGTTTCTAGATCAACCATTTACAAGGATTGCTAAGCGTATGGAGCAAGTGGTCAAGACAAATCATGTATGGGGATAATGGGATAGAGCTTCCCTGAAGAGTTCATGTGTTGTTAGTGTGGGTTCGGAGCAAGCCAAAATTAATGAAGAGCCTATGCAACAACTTGCTCAACTTCGCACAAGCATGGATATGGTGATCAAGTTGAACTAAGAGAGAGCGAATGTAGTGGTTCACCAACCTCCACATGCACCCATGTATGAGGAGCCATACTATGAGGATGGCACATGTTTTGTTAATGGTCAGACAAGGGGTTTCTGAACCACTTCCTAAGGGTCCAATCATGACTATTAGCACAAAGGTCAAGGAAACTAAGGTCAGAACTATGGTAGAGATAGAGCTTTCAGAGATAACTGGGGTGGTTACTATAATAGGAATTGGGTTCCAAATGCAGCTTGGGGTCATAGAGAAGGCTTCAAAAAAGGTCCTTATATGCCACAACACAACCATGGTGCAGGTATAGGTAATTCATGAATTGAGGAGATGTTTGATCGCTTGTTAAAGAAGTCTGAGACATAAGATGAAACTCTAAGAGGTATGAAATCAGATATTTCAAGCATAAATCAGAAAATAGATTCTCGTTCTGTGGTGATTACACAGCTTAAGTAATAATTTGGTCAAGTGTCAACACAACTGAATTAGCATCAAAAGGGTACATTGCCTAGCAATACAGAGCAAAATCCTAAGAATGAGGGGTAATATATGGTGGTTACTAGTAGAGGCGGCAAAAGCACTATTAATCTTCCTATGTTGGTTGATGAGGAAGATATTCGTGAGAAGATGGTTACAACAAAGGACGTGGATGAAGGAGATGATCGAGGTAAAGATGGGGTAAGTGAAGCAGTTAAAGAGCACAGAAGTTTAAGCCCGTACCTAGGCATCTTCATCCTTTCCCTCAAAGAATAAAAAAAAGGGAGGAGAAAGGCAAGTTCAAGCACTTTCTCTCCATGCTAAGGCAACGATCCATTAACATCCTTCTTATTGAAGCATTAGAGAAGACATTGGGTTATGCCAAGTATATGAAGGACGTGATCACCAAGAAACATATTATGAGTCATTAGCTTTCTCAAGAGATTCAACATTATAGTGTTATCACTACAAAGTCCTTAGCTTAGAACCATGAAGATCTAGGTGTTTTCACCATACATTGCACTATAGGTGATGTGGAGTTCCCAATGGCAATATGTGATTTAGGTTCAAGTATCAATTTGATGCCCCTTACGGTTTACAAGAATCTTGGATTGGGAGCCCCTACTCCTACTAACATATGGTTATTAATGGTGGATGGAATGGTGAAGAAGCCTGTGGGGATACTCTATGATGTGTTGGTTAAAGTTGAGAAATTCATATTCCCTGCGAACGTTATTATCCTTGATTGTGAAGTTGATTTTGAATTTCCTATTAACTTGGAAAGGCCTTTCTTAGCCACTAGTCTCACTTTGGTTGATATAGAGAAGGGCCTACTCAAGTTCAAATCTGGGAAGGAGGAGGTTGTGTTAAATGTGTCTCAGCAAGGCAAAAAATATAATGATATAAGAGTGGTTTTTGTTATTGAGACTATTGATGATGCCAAGATAGAAGTACCACTTAAGCTATGATTGGGTATTGATGACATGTTGGAGGTGTTGTTGATGAATTTCGACGGTGATGAGATTCTAGACTATGAGGAGACAGTAAATGCTTTAGGTGCATCTTATGGTCCTAGGCGTCAAACTAAAATAGAGTTAGACTTGCGGAAGTGGTAGTCACCAACCACCAAGCCTTCCATTGAAGACCCATCAGTATTAGAATTGAATGCCCTTCCCGCACATCTGAAATATGCATTTTTGGGAGCCAACAACACTTTGTCGATCATAATAGCTGCAGATTTGAATGATGAGCAAGCACATGCTCTTTCAATTATGCTCAAACAGTTCAAAAAGGCCATTGGATGGACAATTGTATACATTATTGGTATCTCTCTCGGTGTATCTACACACACAATCTAGTTGGTCAAGGACTACAAGCTTTGCATTGAATATCAAAGGTGCCTAAAGCCTCCTATACAATATGTTGTGCGCAAAGAGATTATTAAATGGCTGGATACAGGAGTAATCTACCCGATCATAGATAATGAATAGGTAAGCCCAATGCAGTATGTACCAAAAAAGAGGGTATCACAGTGGTACCTAATGCCAACAATGAGTTGATCCCAATGTCGCCTGCCACAGGATATAGGGTGTGCATGGATTACAGAAAGCTCAATACCTTGACAAAAAAGGACCATTGTTATTCATGGATCATATGCAAGACAGACTAGCAAAAAAGGTGGTACTATTTACTCAATAGGTATTCAGGCTATAATCAGATCAATATTACTCCAGAGGATCGGGAGAAGACCACATTTACATGCCTCTATGGCACCTTCATGTTCAAGAGGATGCTATTCGAGTTATGTAATACCCCAGCAACATTTTAGAGATGCATGATGTCCATTTTCTCAGACATGGTGGGAAGCACTATTGAGGTCTTCATGGATGACTTTAGTGTGGTTCGGAACACATTTCAGGATTGTTTGGAGCACCTACATGATGTGTTACAAAGATGTGTAGAGAGTCATCTGGTACTAAATTAGGAAAAATGTCACTTCATGGTTAAAGAGGGTATTATTTTGGGGCACCAAATATCTAGCAAAGGAATTGAGGTCAATAGAGCCAAGGTGGAGGTGATTGATAAGCTCCCACCACCCATCTCAGCAAAGGTTATGAGGCATTTCTTGGGGTATGCAGGATTCTATCGGAGGTTCAGAAAAGACTTCTCTAAAATTTCATACCCATTTTGAAAATTATTAGAGAAAGATGCTAAGTTCGTGTTTCATGATGCATGTCTGAAAGCCTTTGAAGAGTTGAAAAGGAGGTTGATCTCAAGGCCAATTATTGTGGCTCCAGACTGGTCCAAGCCTTTGAGATCATGTGTGATGTAAATAGGGTTGCTCTAGGTGTGGTATTGGGATAGTACAAGGAGAATATATTACATACCCCATATATTAAGCTAACAAGGCCTTAAATACAGCCCAGAAGAATTACACCATCACAGAACAGGCGTTACTTGCTTTAGTCTTTGCGTTTGAAAAGTTTAGTTCATATCTGTTGGGGGCCAAAGTAGTGGTGTATATAAACCACTCAGCACTTGAATATTTGATAGCTAAGAAGGATTCAAAGCCAAGGTTGATAAGATGGGTGCTTCTCTTGTAAGATTTCAACTTTGATGTCATTGACAGAAAAGGAACAGAAAATTAAGTCATAGATTACCTTTCTAGATTGGAAGATGGAGCAATGATGAAATTTGATAATGGATGGAGATTAATGATTCTTTCCTGATGAGAAAGTGTTGGTTTCATCTCATAATCTAATACCTTAGTTTGCAGGTTATGCGAACTTCTTGGTGAGTAATATTATGCCACATGATCTAAACACACATTAGCATCAAAAGTTTATGTCTGATGTGAGGAAGTTCTACTTGGATAACCCCTACTTCTTTCGAGTATGTGCTGATGGGATTATTCGTCAGTGTGTTCCTGAGGTTGAGAGGATAAGCATACTTGAGGCATACCATTCGTCATTGGCCTACCATCCACCAAGATGCCTATAACTATGCCAAAGTTTGTGACATGTGCCAAAGAGAAGGCATGATTTCCCGCAAGCATGAGCTCCCTCTAAACCGATTATGGTGATGGAGTTGTTTGATGTATGGGGGACAGATTTCATGGGATCATTTGTTAGCTCATATGGGAAAAAGTACATCTTAGTTGTTCTAGATTATGTATCAAAGTGGGTGGAGGCCGTAGCTCTACCTAACAATGAGGGTAAAAGTGTCACAGCATTTCTGAAAAAGAATATTTTCTTAAGGTTTGGCACTTCTTGGCCAATCATTAGTGATGGAGGTTCTCACTTCTGTAATAGGCTTTTTAAAGCTCTTCTGGAGAAGTATAGAGTGAAACATAAAGTGGCGATACCTTATCATCCTCAGAGGAGTGAGCAGGTGGAAGTGTACAATAGGGAAATCAAACAGATTCTATCCAAAATTGTGAATGCAAATCAGACAGATTGGTTGCAAAAGTTGGATGATGCATTATGGGCATACCGGATAGCATTCAAGACCCCTATAGGCATGTCACCCTATCAACTTATCTTTGGGAAAGCATGTCACTTACTAGTGGAGCTTGAGCATAAAGCGATGTGGGTATTGAAGAAGTTGAATCTGGATTCAAATGATGTAGCAAACTCTAGGTTGAGCCAAATTAATGAGCTTGATGAATTTCATTTGAAAGCATGTGAGAGCTAAGCCTTGTATAAACAGAGAATGAAAGTACAGCATGACCACCACATAGAGAACCACAAATTCGCACCAAGTGACTTGGTGCTACTCTATAGTTCTAGACTAAAGTTGTTCCCTAGGAAGCTCAAATCTAGATTGTTAGGACCCTTTCGAGTAGCACGCGTCTTTGATCATGGGGCTATTGAACTAGAGAGATGAAATGGAGGAACTTACAAAGTAAATGGCCAAATAGTCAAGCCATACCTAGGACATGTGGAAGAGTTAAAGATGGTAGAGGAATGAGATCTTGAGAAAGTCTGAGTACTCAAGCTATCTATGTCGTGTCGCGACAATAAATCAGGCACTGCTTTGGAGACAACCCAAGGTGGACCCCAACGCTTAGGCACCCAGGTATATTTTTGACCCCCATGGAGCCTCAGTAAAGTTTGAGTAGCTTATAGTTCATAACTAACCTAAATTTTTATCTCGAAGTGTTCTTGCCTGTGTTTTTTTCCTCGTGGATATTTAATTTCTGTTGAATCGGCACGTTTAAGATGTTTAGGTAATATATGTGTAGCATATAGTACTAATACTTATGGCATATAGCATGTTCTTATTTTTTTGCTTTAAAAATGGTACCCACCATAAATTTTTGATTAGTAGTTAGATGGCAACCATGGATGTTTAGGTGGTTGACAATATCTATTCTGATAAGTAAGGGTAATTTGAGATGAGAAGCATAATATGTGAGTCTTGTGTTGATAATATATGCAATGCCATGAGAGTGTGACCTTATTTTACTAGATTCATGTATTTTGTGCTAATTTAGAACTTGCCTTATTACTCTAAGTTCGATTGTAGATTAAATGGATTAGGAAAGGATCTTAGGCCTTTGTTCTTAAATTAGTATACTTTAGCCTAAAATAACCAACCAAAATGGTGATTTATCCATTGTTCCAAATATTTGAGCCTTACATGTACCAATTCTTTTAAAACACCTAATTAGCCTACCCTTACCTAGGGAGAAACCTTGAAATTGGCCCTAGTGTTTCCTTGAGCATTGTGAACCTTGACTGAGGCAAAAAGCCTAAGTTGAGGGTGGCTACCAAAAGTGGCCCTAGTTCAGAGGAGAGATATTATATACTTCAATAAAGGCTAAAAGCCTAAGTTGAGGGTGGCTACCAAAAGTGGCCCTAGTTCAGAGGAGAGATATTATATACTTCAATAAAGGCTAAAAGCCTAAGTTGAGGGTGGTTGGTGTAAGGATAAAGCAAAAAAATAAGGTGGTGAGTTAAGAATGAGGAGAAAAAGAAGAAAAAATCATGTATCGGGTGCAAGAAAAATAAAAGATGCCTTAGATATGAGCTAAAAAGCAAAGTGAAGTGTAAAAAAAGGCAAAAGCTGAAAAATGAGAAGAAAATATCCAGAAAAGCTTAAAAAATGAAAAACGAGAGAACAAGGTGAAAAGAATAGACTTGGTGGGGTAAGAGTGTAGAAAAATACATTTTCAAGGAGGGCCATTAGTCACTATTTTCCTAAAATATCATGCTAAAGCCCCCTGAGCCTACGTTACAAGCCTAGAAACTCCTAGGGTGATGCTAGTCTAGATAGTTGAAAGTCTAAGTCAGGAGTTAGGGGCAAGCCTATGGTATTAGTCATTGTACATGAATATCTTTTGTGAGAGTGAGTGCATTTGTATAGTCCCATGATTTAAATTGAAATCATTTTTAAGTATCAAAAATAGGACTTCTTTCTATGAGGGTACTTGGATTACATTGTTAGCATTTGACTTATTCAATGATTGTGAACTATTGATATTCTCTTGCTTACGATAGTTGTGATGTCAAATGCACCAGCTTGTATTAGTTTGTTAATGAAATACCCCAAATTGTGCTTCAAAAATGTCCATAATTGTAATTTCTTTAAATCTCAAAATTTGTGCGTGATATCGAAATCCAACTTCATATTCTTGATCCGGGGGAAAAATTGAGTGGGAATTGGGTATAACCCAGATTTTAGAGGACCCATAGCAATAAATAAATTTCACTAATTTACAATTTCCAAAGAGCATCCGTGCCCTGGTCATGACGGGCCAGGGGCACAGATCAGTATTAGTTCCTCCTTTGCAATGGGTCCGTATCGCAGACCAGACATGAACCAGTTTAATTTTTTCCTTAGTTTTTCATTTCGGCCAAGAGCATTGGGATCATAGCCCTATGCCCACTTATGCATGAAAACACCCATACTTAGAGCCATTTTTCAACTCCATGTCACTCATGAGCCTCTAAAAAACCTCTCCAATACTTACTCAAATATCTCATTCAAATTTCAAGGATTTCAAACTTAACTTTAGAACTCAATGATTCTCTTCGAGATTTAAGTTCTCTTCAAGCTCATCTAAAGGAAACCCAAGTTTGAGGTATGTGGGTTTCATTCATTGGGTCCTTCCACCCATGGAGCCCAATCTTTCATTTTACGAAAATTGCATGTTTTCAAGTTGTATAATCTATGGGTATCTCTTATTATGGATTATGATTATAAATTATGTTGGGATTTTATGAAATGCTGATTGATTATGCATATCTATCTATTTCAAGCTTATATCATGAATTGGTTTTGTCTCCTGAGACTATGCATATTTTGAGCTATGAAATTATAACCTATTATAAGATCTGATGATGGGTTTCAAGGTACCCTATATGAGGTTTTTACTATATGTTGGTGGGTTAATTTACATTTAGTTTTCTCATAGTATTTCACTCTTGAATTGCATGATTTTAATCAAGCATTATGAACCTACCAAGTGTTTGATAAAATGTCATGACAAGGATTCTCATATGGTTGATGATGTATTACATGATTTAAAAGTCAAGTGACTTTATAATGATTAAGGGCATGCATGTATGTATTGAATTTATGAAAGGTATCTATGATGTTGCTAGTAGACCACACCTTGTTGAGGGGGTGACATGCCCTATTCACCTTGTTGAGGGGTGATATACCTCAATCACCTTATTGAGCAATGACAAACCACAATCACCTTATTGAGGGGTGACATGCCTCAATCACCTTGTGGAGGGGTAACATACCACAATCACCTTATTGTGGGGGTGACACGCCTCAATCGCCTTACAAGATGGTGACATGTCTTGGATTCCAAGTAGTAGTTTGCTTGGTCTATGTCGGTTATGGTCTCTTCCCACACATATAATATGTACTATGCAAGTTGTATGATTAAAAAGCATGTTTTACTTCAAGCATTGATCTTGTATACCATATTTAAATTACCTATCCATTGCTTACGTTTATGCAATTTGACTATATTAGCTTATGTCTTGTGGTATTGCCTCCTACATACTTAGTATATTCAAACGTAGTAATGTATACTCTATGCCTACATGATATTACCATGTAGGGATCGAAGTACCTTTTGATTATCCTCCACATGGCTAGTTCGGTACTTTAGAAGGTAAGCTTTGGTGAGTCCTCAAGTCCGAGGACACAATCTATGCCACTCTTGCTATTTGATTATTTTTTATGTTGAACACTTGTTACTATGAGGGTGAGCCCGGAAAATGTCTTAGCCTCGCTCCATTCTATGTTAGACATGTTGTTGGATATTTGATGTACTTATACTATGAGATTGACTCTTTTAAGCTTTTATAAATATCGAGACTTCCCTTAGTCCCGCTTCCCTTATTTACATCTCTTGTGTTATTTATTTTGCTTCCACGACCAAGGATCTATCAATGATATGCTAAGAGGTTTGTTGGGGGTCCCTTTGGGTTTTCATTTACCATGTCACACTAGGTCCTAGGTCTTGCTAATTTAGGTATTTGAGTTTGAATTATATGTGATATATGCCATTGAGTTGAGGTCTGTCTGTTGCTGTATTGTCTATATAGATTGAGTAGTCGCTTGAGGAGAAGTAATAATTTTAAGTTGAGGGTGTTGATATGTTGTCAAAATACAGCACTTTTAATGCTTGAAACTTTGGATTTTTTGTGTAATCAATGCGACTTTTATTGTTTTTATGTGTTTTTGTGTTTAGTTTTGTAGGAAAGCAAGTTGGCTATGACTTGGGGCAATATTGTATAAGTTTTCTGGTTTTAGGTGATTTATTAGACCTTCTACGAATCATACAACATTCTATGAGTCATAGAGCATTCTATGAGTCATAGAGGTAGTTTTGTGATAAATTCCAGTGAAGGTTGAATTCTAAAGGTCAACTTGACGAAACCTTTATACGAGTCATAAAGCATTCTACGAGTGGTAGGGGTAGGATTCCTGAAGATTTCTAGTGAATGACAAGGTGATATAGTAGAAGCCTATGAGAGATCAATACGAGTCGTGAATCAGTCAGTCCAAGATCCCAGAAGTTGAATACAATACCCCAACTATGACTCATACATCACATTATGAGTCGTAGAGAGCTTTCGTGGAGTCCGCCAACCAGTTTTTCTATTTTTTAGGACTTAATTGTAATTACTATAAATATTACTCTAGGGTATTGCATAAAGGGGGACGTCATTATTCATTATATTTAGGGTTTGTACATAGAGAACCCAATACTTGAGAGAGAAGATAGTGAGAAAACACTTGTGGATTAATTTGATCTTGAAGCTTATGATTCTCATTCTTTTTTGATATGCTTGATCTTAATACAATTGGGTAACTCTTTAATCATATTTTCTCAATTTATAATTTCTTTATCTACCCGTAGCATGAGTAGCTAAATCCACAACTAGAGTTGTGGGAACCATGAAGAACTAGCTTAATAAATTCAGGCAATTTGCAATTCTTGGAATGGGTATATGCATGTATTAATCAATTCTCTTCATTTTGTTTGTTTTCTAATGGTGGCCAACATTAGAACCCACCTAGTGTTACTTATTGGACCAAGGTAGTAATGAATAGGAAAGAGATTGATCAACAGGATTTGATGATGTGGTCTCATCTAATTAACCGAACTAGGCCAAAGGGAGGTTGACTAGGACCTATAGGTAATGGTTAGTATTGCACACTATCGAGATGGGTCAAGTCACATAGTGACATTTGCCTCTCCGCTTTGACCAAAGGGCATGATACTCTAGTTTCTCTCTATTATTGATTATTCCTCGTGATAGTTAGTTTAATTTATTTTCTTATTGATTATTGCAACCCCCCCTTAGGGAATTGAGTTGGTTAACTACTTAAATTGCTTGTTGGTGAATTAGTCTTAAGTCTACGTATTCCCTTGGGTTCGACTCTAACCTTGGTTAGGTTTTATATCTTGACAATGACCTCTTTATCCTCTAAAAAGGAGGTGTAACTTGGGCGATATCTACTTCTATTTCTATTGAAATTCATTCATTACAGTTAGAATATTCAAACTCTCTGTCTCTTCTAAAGAACTCCTCTCAAGTGTGCCATTAAAAACTTAGCTTGGAGCTCAAGGAAGGGTCTTCTTCTTCAATCAATTTCTTCTTGATTCTTCTTAATTATCTAAGGTATATGGGATTGATTCATGGTTATTTTCAACCATGAAGACTCCAAACACTTTTTACTTCTTGATTTATCAATTTTAAGCTTACTTTGAATATGGGTCTTTTGATAAATTAGAGTTTATTTGATTCAATTGAGATATGGGTTATGTTTAATTGATGTTTTGAAAGTAATTTAATCCTTAATATGTTGAATTATATTGATATGATGAAGGTTTAAATATGCATGTCCCTTTTAAATGTTGATTTAGGCATGGGTAATCTCAAGTATGATTTAAATGTGAATTTCTTCATGGATTTACTTGGATTTTCATATTATATTGTTGATTTAAGCATATGTATGATATGTCTCTTCGAGAAACTTTGGGTGTTTAAACCAATATGATATATGTGACTGAGTTATTCCTATGCATGAATGTAAGAATCAAAGTATGATATGGCTCTTTAGCCCAAGTATATGTGTTTATGAAGAATGTTTAACTTTTAAGCCTAAATATGCATTGAAATGATTTGAAAGGACTTATGTCTCTTTTAAAAGCACATATATGTATATGTATTCTCGTGGGATGATGACTTAGCACCGAACAGACTTATGGAGGGGAGGCTATCTCCAAGGGTCCAGTACCCAAGTCCCATAAATATGTGCCAGCATAGGTATATGTTTATGCTCTTTTAAGGGATGGTTATGATATGATTATAGAAATCCTTCTTAAATGACTAGGTCATAAGGAAGGTGGCCATCATACCAAAATGACAAGGTCATAAGGTGTGGTATAGACTATCTTTGGCAAGTATTCCACTCTCATTTGATGGGAGGCTTTCATCGGGCACATTTATGTAATAGCTCTTATAGGTTTTAGATATTGGTTAACGTCATATCCTTGCAATATTGATGTAAGACCCCACCTATGAGGGGTATTCAAGATGCAAGAAAAATAAGCTTTGGAAAATTTTTATAGAAATTGTTAGTGTTTATGAGAGGGTTATACGAGTCGTAAGATGGACTATGGCTCATATATGGTTTCGTGGAACATGGTCAGACTTGATGAAATTTGGGATCCTTCAGGAGTACAATATATGACTTATCAGATGACCTATAAAGTCCTCTATGAGTTGTAGATGGTCTCGTAGAATGGGAACAGTGAAAATGGAGTCTCTAAAGTTTGGAAGGAGGTATCAGACGAAACCTCTATCTATGACCCGTAGAATGGACCAGGACCAGTAAAGGGGTCTCATAGTCCTATCCAGTGACTTTTATAGGGGAAGTTCCAACATTCCCTATTCCCTTAGTAGCCTTATATAGCCCCTCCATGACCCCTTATGCTATTCCAAGCCCCTCTCTTATCAAGTCGAGTGCAAACAACTCCAATCGCCTAAGTTCTAGTAGGAGTTCGTATACCTGCCAAATTCACATCATCATATCTCTTGGCACACATTGAGTTAGAGGCTGGGTGACCTTTAAAATGAAAGCTCTTTGAATTATCTTTCCAACACAACTAGTTTCACCTCATTTGGAGTTCGGACCAAAGAGTTATGCCCATTTTAGTGAAGCACTGTCAAGTTGTCAGTTTCTACGACCCACTCTACGGGCCGTGGAATGAGTAACGGCCCGTAAATGAGGTTTCGTCAAATCATCCAGCCAATTCTAAAAAGGGTATTTTAGCCCTTTCCTCACACCCTAAGCCTGATCTCACATCGTTTTGACTTCTCACATGCCCTATATCAGTCTAAAACTCCCCTAAATGACCCTAATCAACCTAATTCTTCCTCATTCCAAAAACCCTAAGTCTCAAAAACTCTCTCAAGCTCTCTCAAGTCATTCAATTGTGAGAGAAAGCTAGGGTTTCGGGTTCTTCATCTACAAATCATATTTTCTCCACCAGAATCACACCAAGCTATGTGTGTTTGATTCTGGGAACCTTCCTTCCCACAAGTCCAACAATTCTTCTTCTCCAACTACATAAAGTCTATGGATCTTTATGGGTATTTTATGAACCCTTTCATATGATATTATTATTATGCATTCTATGATGGTTTATCTTTATGCATTATCATGAAGTAAGATATCATGTGAAATTTATGGATTTTTGAGTATTGAGGAAGTCTTAAGTAAGTTTTACTTGGTAAGATGAGTTTCATATTTCATGTCCATATTTTTGAAGATGATGTATATGATTATGATGGGTTGACCAAGGATGGTTTAAACTAATTCTTTTTTCTATCTGTTTTGAAATATGATTTCTTAATAACAAGTACAAAATTTGTGGTGAATGACTTTAAAATGAGTTAGTTTTACTCCTCTAATGTGTTATACTCTTGAAATACATGATTTTAACTACATGTACTTATACCCACCATATTTTACTAAATTTACTTGACATGGATTTTTATGTTGATGAAAGATTATTACATCAATTACAAGACAATAATGTTATGATAAATTATGGGCTCCCAAGTATGTATTAAACCCACAAAAACTTTCTATGATTTGCAAGTAAATGTTGAGATGTCTACATGAAGGAGTTAATCACTGTGACCATTTTACCCTCATGTGGCAACTCTCACTAGAAAGGGTTAAGCACATTATAATCTCCACCCTCTTGTGAATAATTAATGTCTACATGAAGGGAAAGTAGGATATCATGTGAAATTTATGGATTTATATGAGTATTGAGGAAGTCTTAACTAGGTTTTACTTGGTAAGATGGGTTTCATGTTTCTATATTTATATTTTTGAAGATGATTTATATGATTATGATGGGTTGACCAAGGATGGATTATACTAATTATTTTCTCTATGTATCTTGAAATATGATTTCTCAATAACAAGGGTTTTATTACAATATTGGTGGGTTAGTTTGAGTGACTTTAAAATGAGTTGGTTTTACTCATCTAATGTCTTATACTCTTGAAATGAATGATTTTAACTACATGTAGATATACCCACTGTGTTTGACTAAATTTACTTGACATGGATTTTTATGTTGATGAAAGATTATTGCATGAATTACAAGACAAGTATGTTATAATAAATTATGGGCTCCTAAGCATGTATTAAGCTCACAAAAACTTTCTATGATTTGCAAGTAAATGTTGAGCCCTTACGCTTTATTTCTACCCTCTTGTGAGTAAATAATGTCTACATGAAGGAGTTAAGCGCTATGACCATTTTGCCCTCATGTGGAACCTCTCACTAGAAGGGGTTAAGCACATTATAATCTCCATCCTCTTGTGAGTAAATAATGTCTACATGAAGGGGTTAAGCACTATGACCATTTTACTATCATGTGTCAACTATCACTAGAAGGGGTTAAGCATATCCCAATCTCCACCCTCATATGTAATGCGATGCCTTCTAGAAGGGGTTAAGTCTATGCAATATTTTTACCATCTAATATAAGGTATATGCCATGTGTAGGGGTTAAGTATTTGAATGAGCTACTCATGCCACTTTATCATGTTTTACAAGTTATGCAAGTATGATTAAATTTATGATTATTTCAAGTATTCCGTGGGATAATACTTAGCACCGAAAGAGGCTTAAGGTGGGGGCTCGAACTAAGGGGTTCTTATATAAAGTCTTGGTCTCTTAACTATCTGCCACCATAGGTTTATATTATTTCCCTAAGTCGCCTTTTACTAGTGGATCCAATAAGGTTAAGTCACCCACTATGTGGGGTTAACCTTGGTTTACCTTGGCAAGTAGACCTCTCCTCCATTTGGTGTGGAGTAAACATCAAGATTCCATGTAGTAACTCGCTTGGTTTTATATTTCGGTTAGGGTATCCTCCCATATATGTATGATATATTATGCAAATTTGATTATCTTCATGCATGTTTTAATTGAAGCATTGATTATATGTGTCATATTGAGCTTATGTCAATTGATTATGATTATGCATCTTGATTATTATGGCTTATGTTCCTTGTTGCATTTCACCCCGTATAATTAGTACATTCTAAGTACTAATGCATACTTTTTGTCTGCATCATCTAACCATGTAGGAACCAGAGTTTCTTTCCATCCTCCTCCTCCACATGATTCACCAATTCAGTGAAGGCTTGCTAATGGTGATTCCTCCACATTCAGGGACAACATCCATTTACTTTCCTACTTTTATTTAGACTATTCTATTTTTTAATACTATCTTTGAGGGTGAGCCCTGGAGATGTCTTGGCCCCCTCTCCATTCGTAGTTAGATATGTTGTTGGATACATGGGTTGTATATTATGATCTCGACTCAAATTATGTCTATGTATTGTTGGAGTTTTCCCTTAGTCCTTTATTCCCTTTTTGTGGTGAATGTTTTCTATGTTGAAAAGGTAGAAGTCCAAAGTCCATAAATGCCCCCATAGCGTGCATCATACTTACCTACCCCTTAGACTTATTTGCTATGTGATTCATGTTTGTCATCTTCCTTACAACATCCCCATAGCGTGAGTCCAAAGCTCCGCTTCCTTTAGAAAATTATATGTTATGTGCTTATTCATTTTTTATTGCTTTCATGAAACCAATGATGTGTCATGCATGCTTAAGAGGCTTTTTGGGGGATCCCTTTGGGTTCTCATTCGTCGTGTCATGTCTAGGCCCTAGGCTTTAGTTATCACAGTTGAAGTATAATGGCATTTCTTGCATCATGGATTTCATTGCATATTGATATACTACTCTTCTTTGTGTATATACTTATTTCTATATATATGCCCTTGTCATCTAATACTGAATGCAAGTTTAATGAGTTCACATATATTGCATGTCCACATACTTAGTACATTCAAATGTACAAATGCATACTCCTTGCTTACATGGTCTAACCATGTAGGGACTGGAGACTATCTTCATCCACCTCTTGAAGGTTAACTTGGATTATGAGAGTTTCTTGTGGTGAGTCCTATCATCCAAGGACAAGCCACCTTCAATCTACCTATTATGTTGCGACCGCTTATGTTTTTACTTTGAAGGTGAGCCCGGGACATGTCTTGGCCCCCGTCCTGTTCTATGACTTAGAGGCATTGTTGGACAACACGCAGATTCTTGTATGGATTTGTGTTATGTCATGTTATTTGTTTATGGTAATTATGATTATTGTAATTGATGTATTGTCAAAATACAACACTTTTGATGCTTAAAACTTGGAATTTTGTATGTTCTCAATGCGATATTAGTTAGTTTTATGCGTTTTTGTATTTTGTTTGTAGGATACCAGGGTTGGCCTTGCTTTTGGGGAGAAAATTCAGAAGTTGCTGATTTTGGTGAGATACGCCTTTACAGCTCGTAGAGTATTCTAAGGGTTGTGAAGTGGGTTTCATGGACAATTAGAGTGAGAGGCTAATTTTTTGAAGTTGTTCTACGAACATGCAGATGGGTCGTGGATTAGTTTATGAGTCATAGACCATGGTTCATTCCCTAAGGATCAGAGATGAGGGACTTTCTGAAGATTCATCAGACAAAATACCCCTACGGGCTATAGAACACTTTATGGGTCGTAGAAGGGTATTATAGATGTCAAGTCCATTTTTCCAGCAACACTTTACAAGACCTCGATTATGGGCCGTGGAATGCAATATGGCTCATAGACCTGTTCGTGAGGCATGTCGACTAGCTATCCTATTTTATTTAGGACTTATATTTTAAATATAATAAATAGGTTTTTAGGTTATTTTTCATTAAGTTTACAGAGAGCTTAATAGTTAGAGAGGAAAAATAATGAGATTGAATAGAAAATATTAGAGAGTCGTGAGAAATATTTGTACTTTGATTTGATCTTTAATCTTATGATTCTCATTGAAGTTTGAATTTGCTTCTTCTTAATTCAATTGTGTAAGTGCTCTATTATGTTATTCCATTTCATAAGTCTTGCATCTACACAAATCATGAGTAGCTATATCTACAACTAGTGTTGTGGGAACCATGAAGAACTAACAAGGTAAAATTGGAGAATTCATAATTCTTGGGAAATATGCATGCATGTATTAATTAACTCTCTTCATTTTATGTGTTTTCTGATGGTGGCCAATGTTAGAACCCGCCTAGTGTTACTGACTGGATCAAGGTAGTAATAAATAGGAAAAGAGATTAATTAACAAGATTCAATTGATGTGTTCGTCTAATCAACTGAACTGGGCCAAGGGGAGGTTATGTTGGGACTAATAGATAAGGGTTAATAATGCATACTAAGGAGATGGGCCAAGTCAAGGAGTGAAATTCTCCTCTCGCCTAGACCAAAGGGTTTGGTGAACTTAACTTACCATTTTGCATGTCACAAACTAGAAAAGAATCATGGGGAACACAATACCCTAGTTTTTCTCCATATTGATTAAACTCTTGTGTTAGTTAGGTTTATTTTTTACTGATTATTGAAAACCCCCTCCTCTTTGGGGAAGTTATAAGTTGGTTAATCATTCAAATTGCATTAATTGAATTTTCTTAAGTCTACGTATTCCCTTGGGTTCAACCTTAACTTTGGTTAGGTTCTATTTCTTGACAATGACCGCTTTATCCTCATAAAGAAGGTGTAACTTGGGTGACATTAGCTATCTATTAGATGTTTATGATATGTTCATTTGCTCATGATGAGATGAGAAAATGTGGAAAGTCC
>DF359739.1:36516-60676 GCA_000787875.1 Solanum virginianum
GATGAGATGAGAAAATGTGGAAAGTCCTAAGTCCCATCTATCCCCACAGCGTGAGTCACACTTACCCATCTCTTAGTTCCTGTGTGCTACGTGCTATATGAATCCCTATCCCTATAACATCCCATAGCATGAGTAATACTTTTTTCGTCCCATAGAACTACGCGTTTATTATTTTATTATGCACTTCTAAACTAATGATGTGTATATGGATATTATGAGGCTTGTTAGGGACTCTCAGGTTCCCATTCGCCATGTCACTCCTTGGCTATAAGCCTGGGTTGTGACAAAAATTAGGAAAATGATTATCCAAAGAAATGGGGTTTTGACGGCTAAATGAGCACGCTAAATTTAGAGTTTCTTTTATTATCTCGAATAGCTTTGACTCAGCCTAAACTTGTTACAGTTCGCTGAAGTTGAAATCATGGTGGAATAGCTCCTCAATTTTCATTTATCCCAGATTTGTTGCGCTACAAAAGGTAATAAACTTGTCCTTTTTTGTGTCATGTGTTTATCGATTTTCATTCCTGTTAGGGTTGTAACTAGGCTACTTCTTTGTAAAAGTATTGTCGTATAAAATAGTCATTATAGTTGCTTACCACTGCTATATCTTGACTAAATTTACTTGCTTAATTTGGGTGTTTCTTAGATGTTATTTGTGTTCATATTAGTTTTTTTTGTGTGTGTATTTTAATCTCTTACTATTTCGTATAGTGAATAATCTACAAATTTAATCTCGTTTGAGTTCCTTACTGTCTCATATGTTTAGTTTCAAATAAGGGATATATTTAACCGAAACTGGAGAAAATTTTGTTTCCAATACGATACTATAGTGTGTTACTCCCAGATAGCATTTTCTGGTTTTGTGAATCTTTTGATGATAGAGATTTAAGCCTATTTTTGTTTATTGCGAAGATGTTTCTATTTGTTTTAACTAAATTGTGGCACTTCTAAATCTTTAGTTGTTCATGTCTCCAGTGTTGATAAGGATTGAATGTATAAAAATATGGGATATTCAAGTTTTCTCCTTAAATAATGCATTTTTCATTCTTTAATATTTTCTAAACATTGCTTCTAGATTACTTCGTCACTTGCTAACTTCTCTTCTTTTTAAATCATAATGGCTAGCTATGTCTATTTGTTGAACTGAAGTAATTTTGATGTAACAAACTCTAGGGAAGGACCTGGTCTCTCCTAGAGCAAGTAGCACATTCCTATAATACTCTACAGTTAGACAAACAAAGACACCAGAAATCTGTCAATGATGCACATGATCTCTTCATTCCACTTATTATTGTCTTGATGTTATATATTGCAAAGTGGACATGAATGATAAAAAGTAAATCTGGAAGCAAATGGAATATGGAAGCAAGTGGAAAAATTTATTCAAAGCACATGGTCTCCTCATTCCACTTTTTATTATCTTGAAATAGCATATTGCAAAGTGGACAGACAAGATAAGGCTTTACACACTCACAAAGCAAGTGCATGAAGTATTATAATAAAAAGTTGAACACATGGTAATTATGCATAGATAAAAAGGTGTCTTTACCAACAAAGCAATCACACAAATTCTGGTTATATAATTTGAAGGAAGGATGAAGATTTTGCATCCATAAAAATAATTTCTTCACACTCTTAGTCTCTTGTTCTTGAATGTAAAACCGAATCCTTAACTATAAAGGATTACAGGTTATGATTTCAATTATTTGAGATTGTTGCTCGTATCCCTAATTTGAGTAATCTAGGAATATGTTGTATTGTTGCAGCTGGTGTGAGGGGAATTTCATTGTAACTTGTAAGGGAAAAGAGAGTTGTGGATCATTCCTTAAGATTGTAAGAGGTTACAATCATTTTGCTCCTTTAAGTTAATGAAATTTGTTGCTAAATCATGTGGATTAGGTAGTGGTTTTTGTCATGACCCAAGCCTAGGGTCTAGACATGACACGACAAATGGGAAACCCGAAGGAACTCCGATATAGCCTCTAAACTTATCATTACACATTATTGGTCGCGGAAGCTTGTAAAAGACATAGAATAATATTAAGGGCAAAGAGGCTAAGGGATAGCTTGCAAAACAACATCATCAAGAGACAAAGAATCAAAGCTTATACCATAGATACATAACTTGTCCAACAAACACCTCTAAATATATAGATAGAGCACGGCCCAAGACAAAATAATCAAGCTCACCCTTATAGTCTAAATAGAACATAAGATAGATTGTCTCAATACAAAGCAAGAAAAGGAAAGCATAGACCAAGGTCCCCGATATAGAGGACTCACCCGTTAGCTTGAAATAACACTGCCTAGCCACATGGAGGGGGAGGATGATCAATTTGGGCACCGATTCCTACATGGTGATATCATGTAGGCAAGAGTATGTATTAGTACATTTGAATGTACTAAGTATGTCGGATGAAATTCAACAAAAAATAGAAATCATAATCAAAATGCATAATAGTAGGCAATAAGCATATCATAGAAAGATATGATATACATTTTAACCTTCTCAAGAGCCTCCATAACTAGATTCGGTCCCAACAAAGCCAGCTCTCTAACCTCAAACCAACCCACCAGTGATCTACACCATCTCCCATAAAGAGCCTCAAAATGAGTCATACTGATCCTAGAGTGATAGCTATTGTTGTAGGCAAACTCCATAAATGCAAGATGGTTATCCCAACTACCTTTAAGCTCCAAGACACAAGTCCTAAGCATATCCTCAAGTTACCACCACCCATATGGAATCAAAACCTTTTCTAGTCTTGGGTAACTCAACCACAAAATCCATATTAATCACCTCCAACTTCCAAATAGGAATCTCAATGTCTTGGGTTAGGCCACTCAGCATTTGACGTTCAGCTTTGACTTATTGATAACTATGGCAACCTGAAACAAATTTAGCAATGTCCCTTTTCATGCCTCCCCACCAGTACACATCCCTCACGTCTCTATACATTTTAGTGAAACCGAGGTGGATAGAATAAGAAGAGTTATGGGCCTCATCAAGAATTCTCTCCTTTAAACCATCAACACATGGCATACACAACCTACCTTGGTACCTAAGGGTCCCCATCTCTCCCTTGGGAGACAACCTCTATTTTACCCTCTTTCACCAAGGCCTTCCATTCAAGCAAGGAGGAGTCTAGATCTTGTTTTGCTATCACCTCATCAACCAAAGAAGATTTAGAACCATCAACAACAGTCACACCATTACCCACATCTTCCAACCTCACCCCTAGTCTAGCCAATCTATGCGCCTCCCTAGCCATCTCCCTATCACCACCATCCACAGGAGCTAGGCTACCCATATACACCCGACTCAAAACATCCACCACAATATTTGCCTTACCCGGATGGTAATGCACACTCATGTCATAGTCCTTAAGAAGTTCTAGCCACCTTCTTTGTTCAAGTTGAGATATTTTTGCGTGAAGATATATTGGAGGGTCTTATGATCGGTGAAGATGTGTACCCCATACAAATAATGACGTCAAATCTTTAATGCAAACACCACGACAGCCAATTCAAGATCATGGGTAGGGTAGTTCTTTTCATGCACCTTGAGTTTCCTAAAAGCATAGGCTATGACCTTACCATTTTGCATTAGCATACAACCCAAACCAACTCTAGATGCATCACAATACTCAACAAAACCCTCAAACCCATTCGGTAGTGACAATATAGGAGTGGACACAAGTCTATCTTTCAATGTTTGGAAGCTCTTCTTACATTCGTCGACCCACACAAACTTAACCTTCTTTTGAGTCAATTATGTCATAGTGGAAACAATGAAGGAGAACCTATCCACTAACCTTCTATAGTAACCCGTAGGCCCAAGAAACTCCTAATATCTAATGGGGTCAATGGTCTAGGCCAATTTATAATTACATCGGTCTTCTTAGGATCCACCTTAATACTATCCCCCAACATCACATGACCCAAGAATTCAACCACCTCCAACTAAAACTCACACTTGTCATATTTAGCATACAATCTCTCCTTCCTTTATCTTTTCAACACAACCCTCAAATAGCCCATATGCTCCTCCCTACTATGTGAATAGATAAAAATATCATTAATGAAGACCACAACAAAGGAATAAAAGTATGGTTTGAAGACCCTATTCATTAGGTCCATGAAGTTGGCCAGTGCATCAGTCAACCCAAAGGACATCATCACAAATTCATAATGCATGTATCTAGTCCGGAAGGCTGTCTTGGGAATATCAGACTCCCTCACCCTCACTTGATGATACTCAAATCGAAGGTCAATTTTAGAGAAAAAGCTAGCCCCTTGCAATTGGTCAAATAAGTCATCAATTCTTGGAAGAGGATATCTATTCTTTATAGTGACCCTATTGAGTTGTCCGTAGTCACTGCACATTCTAAGTTTCCCATCTTTTTTCTTTACAAACAACACTGGTGCACCCCAAGGTGATTGGCTAGGTGTAGTGAATCCCTTCTTCAACAAATCTTTCAATTGTTCCTTTAACTCCTTCAAAGCTGATGGGGCCATACAGTAAGGAGGAATGGAGATAGGTTGAGTATCGGGAAGGAGATCTATGCCAAAATCTATCTCCCTTTTAAGAGGGACACCAGGAAGGTCATTTGGAAAGACATCAAGAAACTTACTTACAATCGAAACGACTCGATGGAAGGGACTTTGGACTCCATATCTTTAACCCTCACAAGATAATACAAACACCCCTTGGAGATCAACTTATAGGCTTTAATGCATGAGATGAACCTACCCCTCACTACCATATCATGACTTTCCCCGTATCAATCAAAGCATATACATCAAGATCAAAGATTTTCAATATACTGGTAACAACATCGGGGACCTCACCAACC
This sequence comes from Solanum virginianum, assembly GCA_000787875.1. Taxonomy (NCBI): domain Eukaryota; kingdom Viridiplantae; phylum Streptophyta; class Magnoliopsida; order Solanales; family Solanaceae; genus Solanum; species Solanum virginianum. The sequence continues at coordinate 41,373 of DF359739.1, forward strand.
CTTTGCCTCCCATGTAGAGCATAAAACTAGTTATGCCTTGGGGCACCACCTTGAGGACCACTTCTACCCAATGGAACTGTATTAATACCCCAGACCCTTGCCACAATTTCTTGGACAATCTACCTTCTTGTTACCAAGCTACCCACAACCAAAGCATGCATTAGAACCCTTCAAACATGGGTCATTGTGACTCCTCCCACATCTAGGACACACATCATTAGGAGCCATACCACCAATACCTTGAGGCCTAGGGAAGTCATTGGCAAACTCCCTATTAGTAGCAGGAGGAGGTCTTTGGCCTTGATGAAATCTAATACCCTTTTGGAACTTACCCTCAAAACAGGCCCTCTTGGCCTCATGGCCCCTCCTTTTTCTCAACTTTTCATCTTCCATTTGCTTGGCATATGTCATCAACCGAGACAAGTCCATATCACCTATAAGCAAGGTGCACCGACATTTTTCACTCACCAAGTCAGAGAACTCCATCATAAATTTTTTCATCCTTGATCTAGGATCAGCCACCAAGTGAGGAGCAAACTTGTAAAGTTGATTAAATTTGAGGGCATACTCCATCACACTCATAGATTCTTATTTCAAGTTCATAAACTCTACCAACTTTACTTCCCTATGCACAAAAGGGAAGAACCAATTAAGGAAGGCCAATTTAAATTCCTCCCAAAGCACCGCATACCCATTACCCTTCTCACCCTTCTATTGCTCATCCCAAATTTGGGCTACCCCTTGAGTTGGTATGCTGTCAACTCAGCCTTTTCATTTGACCCAACACCCATGATGTTCAAGATTTTGTAGATGTTGTCAATGAACTCTTGTGGATCTTCATCCACTTTTGACCCATGGAAAATCAGAGATTCATCCTTATAAAGTCTCTTACCCTAGCTCTTGGGGTAGTAGCATAAGGGGCTTAGGCCCCTTGTTAGACTTGGTTGGCCTCCACTTAGGCAAGCATAGTAAGAGCATCCAAGATCTTACCATTGTTAGGTTGCTCCTCGAGAATTTGGGCCCGTCTTCCTCTAGTGTTTGGCATAATCTAGCATAGCAAAGAACAATCATTAGGGGGGAAATACTTACCATAACTTTATAGCATGACTTAGAATATGAAGAAGGGAAACATTTCCTAAAATGCCTCATAACCTCCTACTCATAGTCATGACGCATTTCACAATTATGAATAGGACTCTAATCAACGCAGTGTGTTGGATTACAAGGATCTATCAACCTAGTGCTCTGATACCATATTTTTCATAACCTAAGCCTAGGGCCTAGATATGACATAGCGAATGGGGAATCCGAAGGAACCCCAATCTAGCCTCTAAACTTATCATTATACATCATTAGTCATAGAAGGAGGTAAAAGACAAAGAATAATATTAAGGGCAAAGGGGCCAAAGGATAGCTTGCAAAATCACATCATCAAGAGACAAGGAGTCAAAACTTATACCAAAGATACATAACTTGTCTAACAAATACCTCTAAATACATAGATAGAGTGCGGGCCAAGACAAAATAATCAGGCTCACCCTTATAGTCAAAATAGAATATAAGATAGATTGTCTCAATACAAAGCAAGAAAAGGAAAGCATAGACCAAGGTTCCCGATATAGAGGACTCACCCACTAGCTTGAAATAGCATTACCTAGCCACGTGGAGGGGGAGGATGATCAATTTGGGCACCAGTTCCTACATGGTGATATTATGTAGGCAAGAGCATGTGTTAGTACATTTGAATGTACTAAGTATGTCGGATGAAATTCAACAAGGAATAGACATCATAATCAAAATGCATAACAATAGGCAATAAGTATATCATAGAAAGATGACATGTAGGATTAATGCTAGGGTAAAGCATGCTTAAATAACTTATGCTCATATAAGATATCATATGTGAAGAAAAGACCAAGCTAGATTTCCAAGGTATAAACCTCTTCAGGTTAGTGATGATGCCGCCCCATCACTTAGGTGGTGAAGTACTAACCTTTCACTCAGTTGGTGATAATGCTGCCCCATCACCTAGGTAGAGAAGTACTAACTCTTCCCCTAGTTGATGAGTATAAACCCCCAACTCAGTTAGTGATGATGCCGCCCTATCACTAGGTAGAGAAGTACTAACCCTTCCTAGATTAATGGGTACAAAGGCCCATCTTAGTTATCTAGGTTCTTAGACCCCCTGGATTGGGCATGGTCTAATGTAACACTTTATATAGAATTTATCATGAATATCAGCTCATTTGATCATCGTAACATCAATGATATCATATCTCATGCTTTGGACCTTTAACTCCTAAAGAAACCACATTCGGATATTTTATCAAACACCTTGGGGTATGTACTGGGGGTTAAAGACCATGCAATTTAAAGAAGAAATCATGCAAGAAAATATGTTGTAAAACCATCAATCAACACCTTGCAACACTTCCAAGACATTCACATCAAAATCTCTCATTAAATTCAACCTTAGATCCAAGATCTAGAACTCAAAACATGCTAAAACAACCATACTTTCAAGAACATAAATCACTCTACAGTAAATTTCTCAATATACAAGACCCACATGTAAAATCCACTTTAAATCGTGCAATATTAGTAAAAAGAGAGTTTAGGCACAACGAGTGGAAGGACACAATAGTTCAACACCACATACCTTAACTTTGGAGAACCCTTGAAGAAGATTAGAAATGAAAACTTGAAGCTTGAATGAGATCCTTGATGAAATCCTTAAGATTGGTCTTGAGTTTGGGACTTGAATTTAGGAGCAAATATTTGGCTAAGTATTTTGATGAGTATTGGGGAATATTTAGGGTGATATAAGGGTGAAATAAAACTAAGTATAGGTAAAAACACATTTTGAGGCCCAACACTTATAAAAATCTTGACGGACTAAGAAAAACACTGAAGAATGCGGAGAGGTTTCGGACCCTCACTGGAAATTGCACCAAGTGCAAATTTCTTAAATTGATTCCTTTTCTTTAAAATTGAGGTTAGACCCTTATCCCCCTAATTTGGACCCTCTGAATAAGAATATGAGTCAGATTTTTAAAATAACAAACGAATTTTTAGATATATGGAAAACAAGATTTCGGGCACTTTCAAGGAACATTTTTAGGCACTTTTTGGGGTCATTTCAGTTTTTTCTTCTCTTGAGCAAGGATGTTTTCCACTATAAAACTGTTGTGCCTTACTTTTTACCTTCTATATTGATTGTGCATATAGGGACCTGGTCGCTGAGTATGGTTGATTGGTGCAGTTTTTCAATTGGTATTAGAGTAAGTTCTGTCTAAAGTGTTAACACCTAGAGAGATTCTCAAAAAAATGGTTGATCCTACTATAAATCTTAGAGAAGGACAATCAACCACTAGACCTCCTCGCTTCGATGGTAAATTTTATGGCTTGTGGAAAATAAGAATGCATGATTTTATCATGGCTGAGGAAAGCGAGCTTTGGGACATTGTTCTTGATGGCCCTCATATTCCAATGAGTGAAATAAAAAAAGGAGACATCACCAGATTGGTTCCCAAAAGTAGAAGTGAATACAATGAGCTTGATTGAAAGAAGGTAGAGAAAAATTATCGGGCCAAGAACATCTGGTCTGTAGAATTGGACCTGATGAATGCAATAGTATTTTGGCTTGCGAAACTGCAAAAAAAATATGGGATTATTTAAGAATAACTTATGAAGGTACTGCTCAAGTAAAGGAATCAAAAGCTGACTTGCTCACAAATCAGTATGAAAATATTGTAATGAAAAAAGGTGAATCAATTCAAAAGATGAATACCATGTTTACCTTAATAACCAACGAGATCAAATGCTTAGGAAAACCCTTTAGTACAAGCAAGCAAATCAGGAAAATTCTTAGAGTATTTCCCAAGTCATGGGAAAGTAAAGTTTATGCCATTAGTGAGGAAAAAGACTTGAAATCTCTGACTATGGATAAGCTTATGGGGAATCTACAGATGTACGAGCTGAACAAGTTACAGGATTGCTCTAAGAAAGAAAAATCCTTAGCTCTGAAGGTGAAATCTGGTGAAGAAAGTGACATGGATATTGATATGGCATACCTGACTCGAAGGTTCAAAAGGATCGTGAGGAAGAATGGATTTCAAAGAAGAAACTCATCTGATGTATGCTATAAGTGTGGCAAGCCTGGACACTACATAAGAGACTGTCATATGATAAAACAAGATAACAAGGATTATGGCAAAGATATTGGTGATAATAAGAAAGGGGACCCAGTTTCTTGTAAAACTATGAGGGAAAACATTGCTGATGATATTGTAAGGAAAGCTCTTGGTTTGTGGAGAGATTCCTCTAGTGACTCTGACGAATCTGAATGTCCTGGTGATGTTTCAATGATGGCCATAAAAGATGATGATAATGTGTACAATGATATGTTTGCCTTCATGGCAAAATCTAATGATGAAGAGAAAGAAGATGAGGTAACTCTTTTTTATCTCAAGAAAACTCTTGATAATTGCTCTTTAAAGAAATTAAGGAAATTGAGTGCTATTTTAATTAACTCCTTGTGTGAATTAACTACTAAAAAGGATTTCTTGAATAATTCTCTAGGAATATGTCAAGATGAGAAAATTCTTTTGATAACTGAATTATTTGACATTGAAGAGAAATTGAATAGTCTTGGATCAGAAAACTTAATGTTAAAAGATAAACTCATGAATGGTCCTATAGCTCAACTAAAAGGGAAAAATGAGATCAGTAGCTTACAACTTGAATTAGAGGAGAAGTTAAAAGATGCTGAATTAAAACTAAATTTAGCATTAGAGAGGAATGTTACTCTAGAGAGGGACCTGGTCAAAACTAAAGAGGAACTAAACAAGTCGAACAAGTCTCTAAAATGGACCACCACCTCAAGGATCCTAGACAATCTCACCAACTTGAATCCAAACTATTGGAAGGATCTAGGTTATGAGAAAAAAGATCACCCTTATAATCCTCATAGCAAGTATGTAATTGTGACTGATAACCTTCTGTGTATTCACTGGGAAAGAAATGGACATCTCAAAAGAGATTGTTCTGCTCTGAAAAGAGCTAAGGAAAGCTTGAGAAGTCATGCCCATAACAAAACTAAACCTGGTCCTACCTTAAAATCAAGGACTAGCCTTGGTAAAAAGAAAGTTTTCTTACCTTTTTGGGCAAAGAGATCACTTGTCAATCCTTTATTTGATTATTGGGGAATCTGACTCAGATGGGTTCCCAAAGCTAACAAGTGAGCATATGCCGGTGAGGGAAAGTTCCAGTCAATGTTTGTACATGGATAGTGAATGTTCAAAACACATGACAGGAGATGTTGAAAGCTTCCTCTTACTAAGGGCACTTCATGGTTGAGGTGTCTCATTTGGAAATGGTAAGAAAGGATATATCTTGGATATTAGGAGAATTAGAAAATCCTTAGAGCACTGCATAGAGAATGTGTATTATGCCAATGAGTTGAAGTGTAACTTGTTGAGTGTCTCTCAGATTTGTGACAAGGGAAATGATGTTAAATTCAATTCAGAGAAGTGCACAGTGACAAACTTAACTTCTTAAGAAGTAGTCTTTGTTGCAAAAAGGGTTAAAACATGTATGTGGCAGATCTGGACTCTATGCAAAGTGATGAACTCATTTGTCTCGGTGCTAAAACTGAAAACACTGAGTTATGGCACAAATGACTTGGTCATATTAGTCCATCTTTGTTAAACAAGCTTGTAGCTAGGGACCTGGTCTGAGGTTTACCAAAGATAAAGTTTTCTGACAACAAAATTTGTAAAGGTGTGAAAGGGAAACAAGTCAGATCTTCTTTCAAACAGAAGAATCAAGTTAGCACAACCAGGCCCTTGGAACTAATTCACATGGATTTATGTGGACCTGTCCAAATCCAAAACAGAGGTGGAAAGAAGTACATCATTGTTATTATTGATGACTACTCAAGGTTCACCTGGACATTGTTCTTAAAGTCCAAAGATGAAATTTGTGAAGTCTTGATAATTTTTATAAAGATTATTTAGACAAAGCTAAACTGCAAATTAGCAGGGATCAGGGCAGATCATGGAATAGAATTTGAAAATTCTAGGATAGATGTCTTTTGTGCTGAAAATGGTATTAGTCCCAATTTTTTAACTCCTAGAACTCCTTAGCAAAATGGAGTTATGGAGAGGAAAAATAGGACACTGGTAGACATTTCGAGAACTATTTTGATAGACTCTGGTTTACCAAAATCATTCTGGGCTAAGGCTGTCAACACAGCATGCTATGTAACAAATAGGTGCTTAATAAGCTCCATTCTCAACAAAACTCCTTATGAGTTGTTGTTCAAAAGAAAGCCTAATGTCAGCCATCTAAAACCATTTAGGTGCAAATTTTTTGTACTTAATAATGGGAAAGATGACCTTGGGAAATTTGATGCAAGAAGTGATAAAGGAGTATTTTTAGGATACTCATCTTCTAGCAAGGCTTACAGGGTATTTAATAAAAAGACTCAATGTATTGAGGAAAGTGTTCATGTAATTTTTAATGAGATAGGTGAGCTTGGAAAAATGCAAAATCTAGATGAAGCTGATTTTGAGGAGCTACTACAATTTTATAGGAATAAAGCTCCTGATGTACAGATTAAAGCTAACAATGACCTTGAAGAATCAAATGGCCCTGAGGATGAAGAAGTACCTGAGGAGGGACCTAGTCAAGATGAAAATTAGGATCATGATGAAGCATCAAGAAGATCAACCTAGAAGCATCAGTCATCTCATCCACTTGACAACATTATTTCTCTTTTGGAATCTGGAATTCAAACCAGATCTAAAATGAGAAGTATGATGGCCTTCTCTACATTCATCTCATCCATTGAACCCAAAAATATGAAAGAAGCCTTGAATGATGCTGACTGGACCATCTCTATACAAAAGGAGTTGCATTAATTCGAAAGGAACAAAGTCTGGCACCTGGTTCCTAAACCCACTGACAAAACCATCATAGGGACCAAGTGGGTCTATAGAAACAAGTTAGATGAACAAGGTAACATTGTTAGAAATAAATCAAGGTTATTAGTTCAAGGTTATAATTAAGAAGAAGGGATTGATTATGATGAAACTTTTTCTCTTTTTTCTTGTATGGAAGCAATATGAATCCCCGTAGCTTTTGCAGCATTTATGGGATTCAATTTGTTTCAAATGGATGTCAAAAGTGCCTTCCTAAATGGTCACTTGAAGGAGGAAGTATATGTCAAGCAACCTCTTGGTTTTGAAGATATAGACTATCCAAATCATATGATAAAGCTGGACAAGGCTCTTTATGGGCTCAAACAAGCTCCAAGTGCTTGGTAAGAAAGATTGTCAAAATTCCTGGTTGAAAATGGTTTTGAGAGGGGGAAAATTGATAACACATTGTTCTTGAAATCTAGAAGAAGAGACCTACTCATTATCCAAATTTATGTAGATGATGTCATTTTTAGTGCAACTTCAGAATGACTATATACTGAGCTTTCAAAACTTATGAGTAGCGAGTTTGAAATGAGTATGATGGGTTAATTAAGTTTCTTTCTTAGATTGCAAATCATGCAATCTTTGAATGGAACAACTATTTGCCAGCAGAAGTATATCAAGGAGCTACTAAAGAAGTTCAAAATTGCGGATGCAATGCCCATAGACACTCCGATAGGAACAAATGCAAAGCTGGATTTGCATGAACCTGGTCCCTCAGTAAATTAGACCATGTATAGGGGCATTATTAGGTTAGTACTATGTCTTACAAAAAGTCATCCTGATATTGTTTTTAGCATGGGAATATATGTAAGGTTCCAGTCTAATCCTTAGGAATCATACCTGGAAGCTACTAAAAGGATTTTGAGATATCTGAAGAAGACATTGGACCTAGTCCTATACTATCCTGCAGGTGACTCATTTGAATTAATAGGATATGTTGATGTTGATTATGCAGGGTATCAGGTAGACAGGAAAAGTACATCTAGAATGGCTCAATTCTTGGGATCTTGCTTGGTGTCCTTGGGTACCAAAAAGCAAAATCTAGTTGCTATTTCAACAGTAGAAGCAGAATATATGGTTGCAATTCTTGGGATCTTGCTTAGTGTCCTGGGGTACCAAAAAGCAAAATTCTATTGCTCTTTCAATAGTAGAATAAGAATATGTGGCAGCTGCATCTTGTTGTGCATAACTACTTTGGATACGACAATAACTGAAGGACTTTGGAGTGATTATCAACTCATTACCTCTTTTATGTGACAATACAAGTGCTCTCAACATGGCCAAAAATCCAGTCCATCACAAGAGGACCAAGCATATTGATGTGAGACATCATTTTTTAAGGGATAATGTTGAGAAGGGGAACATATGCATGCAGTTTTGCAAAATTGAAATCAAATTGCTGATATATTTACAAAACCTATGAGTAAGGATGTTTTTCAAAGGAATTGATTGAAAGTTAGTCTGATGAAAATTGCAAGTTAACCATGTTTTTCACTCAACCCCTCATTTTGACTATGACTTGGTGGACAGGTATCCTTTATGAATGATGTACATAATTGTGTTAAATCAAACTTTTATGCCTATTATAGGTATATTTACACAAAAATTCTACTAGAAAGGAAGGAAGGTACAAGATTATCAAAATAGTTTCATACAGATGGGACCTGGTCCCTATCTATGGTTAGAATTCTTTTTATATGTCGTTTCGAATTTACTTACAATTAATACTTATGCCACGTGTCTAATCCCCCTTGTCTGAATGTTGTCAAGTTGTTTCTTTTCAAAAGGACACATCTCTGAAAAAGGACCTGACACACCTCTTGATCTCCATAAATTTTCTTTCTTTTTTGTTCCTTTCTCTCCTATTTTCAAAATCTGACTTTCTCTCTTTCTTTCTCTCAAATAACTCTTCATATTCTTTGTAACTAGCATCTCTCGAAGGATACAAAAAAGGTTGAATCCAAACCATCTTCTCCAGACAACATTGAAGAAATTTTAAACTTTTCCATCTCAATAAAAACACCACCTACGGGAGTAATTTCTCCATCCAATGCTCCTCAGTCCCAAAAGGCTTCTTCAACCACTAAGCAAGGTCTTGTCCATTATCAAATTTCTGACTCAACAGGTCCTAGTTCTCAAGTAAGAAATTTTCTATCCCTTGATCTTAACTCTCCCCAGTTGTCTTACCCATCATCCCCTGTTGAATCAAAAATGCCTAATGTTGTTGACACACTAGGAAATCAACTAGGTCACGCTTTACTAGGACTATCTGAAAACCTCTTTAAAGGTGATCTTCCTATAGGTAAAAGTACAAAGTCTAATATCTTAGCTGACAGTGAGGAACTGGTTATCCAAAGTTTGACTCAAATGAAGAATACCAAAATAGATTTCTTTGGGTTTGACAATGAAATAAGGACTATATCAAGTTAAGAGAAATATACTTATGATTGAGGAAACAAATGTAGATGGTGAGAAAAATGTGGTTGAAGAAACAAGTGTAGGGGCCGAAAATATTGATGAGGATATTGTGAGGGAAGAACCAGTGAAGGGTTCACAAACTAAAGTAGAGAATATAGGTGAGGATGATGTCTCATTAGAGGGTGATATTGTTGAGGATGATATGCTATTGGCACAAATAATAAGAAGTTCTAAAAGGGGTAATAAAAGGCGAGTGAGGTAGTCAACGAACCCGATTATGGATAGAGAGTAACTAGGGGATCTGACCAAAAATTAATGAAAGATGCTATGAAGGCTAACAAGTCTCAAACTGCACAAAGTAGGAATAAAAAGAGAAGGGTAGAACCTAAAATACCTATTCATGTGGTTGATTCCTCTCTAGAAGAAGAAGGAAATGGAAACAAAGACAAAAAAGAAAAGAAAAGGAAGAAAATTGAGTTATAAAGGAAAAAAGAGAAAATGAAAACTAAATCCAAAGAAAACAGAAAACCTAAACCCTCAGGTTCTGAGATGGACATGTCTGAAGATGATAAAGAAGATGAGGTACCTGATCTTAAGGTTAAGAAAGAGATGACAAAAGAAAAGAGATTAGAAGTCATGAAAACTCAAAAGGTGTTGACTCAGAAGGTAATTGATCCAGTATATGAGGGAAATCCTGGTTGAGAGAGCTTGTTCATGACTTAGAGATTCAAGGATGGAATCATCTTTTCTCATTTCCATCCCTATGTTATATTAGAAGGATGTCAGAGATTTCTATTACAACATGGAGATTACACAAGATAGAAGTATAAATTCTCTAGTCAATGGGTAGTTAATTCATCTGAATGAGGAAATGGATATCTACTTGGAAAAGTATTTAAGGAACATGGTCTAAGATTGGAAAAAGGTATTAAGGGAATTAGAAGAAGGTAATATCACTCAATACACTAATTGAGTGTGAGTGCATTGAAGGAAGAAGTAGAAAGAATGGGAAGTCTCAAATTTTTGAGTAGCTAGACGGCCAAGAACAACTGAGGCATGAAATTGAAGAATTAACTGTACTTCTTACTCAGAAAGATACTGAGATTGCCAAGCTAAAGGTCCAAATTGCTAAATCTAGAGGAACCTAGTTCTGAAGAATTAGAGAGGCTCAAAAAGTAGAATATTGAACTCTCTGCCAAAGTGGAAGATTTGACAACCAGGCTTCTAAAAAGCCATGAAAAGGTTGGTTTACTGCCCTCCTTTTATTGATGTCAAAAGGGGGAATACATTCAGAGGGAATTGATTAGCATTGTTGCATACATTGAAAAGGAATTGATTAACATTGTTGCTTGTTGTTGTTACATTTAAGTTTGTGAAGGGTTGCTATTGTTAAGTTTGTAAGTAGTTTGTGAAAGGTTGTTGTTGTTAAGTTTCTAAGTGTTGCGGCTTAAACTAAAGGGTTGTTGTTGTTAAGTTTGTAAGGGTTGTTGCTTGAACTAGTTAGTTGTGTGTTAAGTTGTGTGTTAAAATGTATGCTAAGTTACTACTTGTAAGGTGCATACATTAAGGGGGAACTATTGTTCGTTTAAGGTGCAAACATTTAGGGGGAACTGGTACAGATTTGTTGTCTGCACTTTATGCACTTTGTTTACTGCCTAAATGTTCAATTGTTTGTCATCATCAAAAAGGGAGAATTTGTTGGACTGAAGTAGTTTCGATGTAACAAACTCTAAGGAAGGACCTGGTCTATCCTAGAGTAAATAAAACATTCATGTAATATTCTATGATAGCAGTTACACAAACAAAGGCACCAGAAATCTATCAGTGATGCACATGGTCTCTTTATTCCACTTTTATCTTGATGTTATATATTGCAAAGTGGACATGAATGATGAAAAGTAAATCTGGAGCAAATGGAATATGGAAGCAAGTGGAATAATTTATTCAAAGCATATGGTCTCCTTATTTCACTTTTTATTATCTTGAAAATATATATTGCAACGTGGACAGACAAGATAAGGCTTTACACACTCATAAAGCAAGTGCATGAAGTATTATAATGAAAAGTCAAAGACATAGTGATTATGCACAGATAAAAGGTATCTTTACCAAAAAAGCAATCATACAAATTCTGGTTATAAAATCTGAAGAAAGGATGAAGATTTTGCATCCATCAAAATACTTTCTTCACACTCTTAGTCTCTTGTTCTTGAATGTAAAACCGAATCCTTAACTATAAAGGATTACAAGTTATGATTTCAATTTTTTGAGATTGTTACTCGTATTCCTAGTTTGAGTAATCTAGGAGTAGGTTGTATTGTTGCAACTGGTGTGAGGGAAATTTCATTGTAACTTATAAGGGGAAAAGAGAGTTGTGGATCATTCCTTAAGATTGTAAGAGGTTACAATCATTTTTCTCCTTTAAGTTAATGAAATTTGTTGCTAAATCCTGTGTTTCAGGTAGTAAGGAAGTTTTCCACTCTAAAACTTGTGTGCCTTACTTTCTGCCTTCTATATTGATTGTGCATATAGGGACCTGGTCCCTAAGTACAGTTGACTAGTGCAGTTTTTCACTATTAATCATAGTTGCTTTTCCAAGAATGCCTACTAATCAAGTTTTTGTTGGATTTTTTTCCTTGAAGTTTGAAGTTGTCTATATAATATGACTCACTCATTGTTTTAAGTAGTTAAAGTAAGTGACTTGTGTGTATCATAGTCCTCGCATAATTCATGTGTTCTTAGTTCAATGTCAAACTGCTATTTCTTTGGTAAACTTTGTTTCAAGGTCATATTTCTTAATCTAATCAAGACTCAAGCCTAATGTGATTCACTATTGCTTGCCTATGTTGAATTTTCATAGTTGCATTTGATTTCTCGCAGTAGCTTTGTATTAGCTTAGAATGCTCCATGAGTGCTTACTTTGAAGTTTTGACACTTTAAGGCTACTATGTGTTTATCAATCTTACCATCTTACGTACTAATTACTCGTATAATGCTATCCAAAACAGGCTGCATATGGGTCATCTTAATTTAGTGAATAATCTAGTATTTGTTCAAGTTTTACCCCTTTTAGTTTGCTGGTCATTTTTTAAAATCTAACTTTTCCATGAATTTTGAGTGCTTTGGTGGCTAATGAGGGCTTTTCTCAACCAACTAAACTACTGTTATAAAAGAAGTATTTTATGCATATGTTTAGGATGAGCTTACTTGAAATACTTCAAATTTGTCTGGTCTCTACTCTCCCTTCATTTGTCACTGCTTCCTCGATTAGCTGAAGCATAGGTTCAAGTTTGTTATGTTCAGTTTTGGTGCTAGTCCTTGCGTCAAGTGCATTTTTGGGGATAAGTTGTTTGGTATATTATTATGTATCTCGTTGGAAGTCTAGCCACTATTTGGTTTAAATATGAAAGAAAGCATGTTTCTTTTGTTTGATGGCTAATATTAACTTTAGTCTCAGCTTGTTCATGGATGATAAATTATATGATGAATTAGTTGGATGGCTTGCTTATGTTCATTAATTCTATGACTTCTCTTCTTGTGAGTTCATCTCCGTTGCATATTTTTTAGAGTCAGATTCAACCTGTTCAAGCCTTAGAAAAGCTGGTTATAGAAACTGAAAGTCAAGAGAAGGTTCATATACACTAATATACATTGTATATACAGTCATGATATACATAGGAAATTAAGTTTAGAATCCATAATCTACAGTAGCTTTTTGGACAAAGTTCAGCTAATGGTCTAAATTTCAACAACCATTTTTAGAATAAGGACAAGTGAAACGACCACAAAAAGTGTCCGAAAACGTGCCTCGAAATGCTCAAAAATTTAAATTTCATATATCTCAAAATTCATTTGTTATTTCAAAAATTCAACTTCATATTCTTATTCAAGGGGTCAAAATTAGGTGAAAAAGGGTCTAACCCCAATTTTAGCTCAACCGTATCAAAATTCAAAATTTCCAAATGTCGATTTCCAGAGAGGTTTTCGCATCACCTCCGCGACGCGCCTCTATGTTAAATTGAGACTGTTTTTTTAGTTTGGTCCAAGACTTCTAAGTCCTGGGCCTAAGTATTTCCAAACGTATTTTTACCTATACTTAGCCAATTTTCACCCTCATATCATCCTAAATATTTCCCAATACTCACTCAAACACTTAGCCATATTTTCACTCCAAAACTCAAGTCCCAAACCCTCATCCCAAGCTAAGGTTTTCCTTCAAGGTTCTTCTTCAAGCTTCAAGTCTCCATCTCCAATCTTCACCAAGTTCATCTCTAAGCTAAGTTATATAGATTTCTTTCATGGGCTCATTTCACCCATGATACCCACGCCTCCTTTTTCTCAAATTGCATGATTTAAAGTTGATTTACAAATGGGTCTTACATATTATGAAATTCACTGCACACTATGCTAAAGATATGTAAAGTTCTAACTGTTTTGCTATGTTTTGAATTATAAATCTTGGATCTATTATAAGATTTAAGAAGGGGTTTGATATATTTTTCTTGAGGGTGTTGCAAGGTGTTGATTGATGGTTTTACAATGGATTTTCTTACATGATTTCATCTCTATATTTCATGATTTTACACTAGCACTACATACCCTCTAAGTGTTTGATAAAATGTCCATATATGGTTTCTTGAGGAGTTGAAGGTCCAAAGTATGAGATATGATATGGTTGACTATATGATGATGAATGAGCTTATGTACATGATACACTCTATATAAAATGTTGCATTAGACCATGCCTAATCCGGGTGTCTGAGAACCTAGATAATCGAGATGGGGGTTTGTACTCATCAACCGAGGGAAGGGTTCGTACTTCTCTATCTGGTGATAGGGCAGTATCATCACTAACCTAGATGGAGATTTGTACTCATCAACTAAGGGAAGGGTTCGTACTTCTCCACCTAGGTAATGGGGTGACATTATCACCAACTGAGGGAAGGGTTTGTAACTCTCCACCTAGGTGATGGTGCGGCATTAACACCAACTGCAGGAAGGGTTTATTCTTCTCCACCTAGGTGGCGGGGTGGCATTATCACCAACCGAGTGAAGGGTTAGTACTTCACCACCTAAGTGATGGGGCTGCATCATCACTAACCTTCCAAAGGGTTGTACTTTGGAAATCTAGCTTGGTCTATTCTACACATATGATATCCTATATGAGCATGAGTTACTTAAGCATGTTTTACTTATACATTGACCATACATGTCATCTTGTTATATTATGCCTATTGCTTATTGTGATGCATTTTAACTATGTTGCCTATCTCTTATTGCATTGCATCCTACATACTAAGTACATTCAAACACACTAACGCATACTTTATGCCTACATGATGTCACCATGTAGGAACCGATGCCCAAGTTGATCATCCTCCTCCTCCATGTGGCTAGTTTGACACCACTAAAGCTAGTTCGTGAATCCTCCATTTTGGGGACCTTAGTCTAAGTTATTCCTATTATTGATTGAGACATTCTTCTTTATTGTCTATTTGACTGTGAGGGTGAGCCCGGGTACTTGGCCCCCGTTCTTATCTATGTATTAAAGGTGTTTGTTAAATATATTATGTATCTATGCTAAGAGCCTTGACTCTATTGTTCTTGATGTCTATGATATGGAAGTGCTTTCCCTTATCCCCAGTTTCTCCACTTTATTAACTCTTATTGCTTGATTTATTACTTCCGCGAGCAAGGATGTGTAATGATGTTCTAAGAGGCTTACTTGGGTTCCCTTTGTGTTGTGTCACATCTAGGCCCTAGGCTTAGGTTGTGACAAACTTGGTGTCAAAGCACTAGGTTGATAGATCCTTGTAGTCCAACACACCATGTCGATTAGAGTTATATTCATGGTTGTGAAGCATACCATGACTATGCATAGGAGGCCATGAGACATCCTCGAAAATGTTTCCCTTCTTCATGTTCTAAGTCACACTATAAAGTTGTGGTAAGTTTTTCCCCTAATGATTGTTCTTTGCTATGCTAGATCATGTCAAACACTCAAGGACAAAGGGCCCAAACTCCTGAAGAGCAACCTAACAATGGTGAGCTTTGAGATGCTCTCACTATGCTTGCCCAAGTGGTGGCCAACCAAGTCAATCAAGGGGCCCAAGTCCCTCATGCTACTACCCTGGAAGCTAGGGTAAGAGACTTCATAAGGATAAATCGCTCCATATTCTATGGGTCGAAGGTGGATAAAGATCCACAAGAGTTCATTGATGAGGTCTACAAAATATTAAATATCATGGGGATTGGACCGAATGAAAAGGCAGAGTTGGTGGTGTACCAACTCAAAGAGGTAACCCAAATATGGTATGATCAATGGAAGGGTGAGGAGGAAATTGGTTGAAACAAGTTCCCGGAAACGTGCCTCGAAAGTAACCGAAAACTTGTTTTCCAAATATCTAAAAATCCATTTGGAATTTTGAAAATCTGACTTCTTATTCTTGTTCAAGGGGTCAAAATTAGGGTTACAAGGGTCTAACCTCGATTTTAAAGCAAAGAAATTGAATTATGAAATTTGTACTTGCTGTAATTTCCAAAGATGGTCTGCAATCTCTCCGTGACGTAGAGTGTTTGTTTTCCTGCACTGTCTTTTCCTAGTTTGCCCAAATTTTTCTAAGTGTTGGACCTGAGTTTTCCTAAATGTATATTCACCTATACTTAACCTTATTTCACTCTCATATCACCCAAAAACATTCCCCAATATTTCCCCAAACACTTAGACTCATCTCTAACCCTAAATTCAAGTCCCAAACTCAAGGCCAATCTCAAGGATTTCTTCAAGGATCTCACACAAGCTTCAAATCTCCATTAAAGTCTTCTTTAAAAACTTCACAAAAGCTAAGGTATGTGGTGTTGAACCATTGGGTCCTTGCACCCATGGTGCCTAAACCCTCTTCTACTTAATAATGCATGATTAAAAGTAGATTTTACATGTGGGTCTTGAATATTGAGAAATTTACTGCACAGTGATTTTAATACATGAAAGTATGGTTGTTTAAGCATGTTTTGAGCTTCAAATCTTGGATCTAATGTTGAATTAGATAAGAGGTATTGATATATATGTCGGGGACTTCGATTTATGTATTTTCTCTATTATCTATGTATTGAGACATTATCTTATGTTATTTTTGACTATGAAGGTGAGGCCGATTACTTTGTCTTGGTCCCCACTCTTTCTATGTTTTAGAGGTGTATATTGGACAAGGTTTGTGCTATGTATGAGCTTGACTCTTGACTTCTGACTTTGGTGTTTATGCAAGTTTCCCTTAGTCCCATTACCCTTACTTTTAATTTTATATGTCTTTTTATGCTTCTGCAACCAAGAATATGTGACAATATGCTAAGAGGCTTATTTGGGATCCCCTTCGGGTTCCCCATTCACCATGTCACATCTAGGCCCTAGGCTTGGATCATGGTAAACTTGGTATCAGAGCACTAGGTTGATAGATCCTCGGAGTCCAACATACCGCATCGACTAGAGTCATATTCATGGTTGTGAAGCGCGTCATAACTATGAATAGAAGGCTATGAGGCATTTTAGGAAATGTTTCCCTTCTTCTTGTTCTAAGTCGTGCTTTAGAATTGTGATAAGTTACTTTCCCCCTAATGATTATTCTTTGACATGCTAAATCATGCCAAATACTAGAGGAAGACGGGCCCAAACTCCCGAGAGCAACCTACCAATGGCGAGCTCTGGAATGCCCTCACTATGCTTGCCCAAGTGGTGGCCAATCAAGTCCGACAAGGGGCCTTAGCGCCTAATGCTAATACCTTGGGAGCTATGGTAAGAGATTTCATGAGGATCAATCCTCCGGCTTTCCATGGGTCAAAGGTGGACGAGGATCACAAGAGTTTATTAATGAAATCTATAAAATCTTGTCAATCATGGGTGTTCGGTCAAATGAGAAGGTGGAGTTTGCGGCATACCAACTGAAGGGTATGGCCCAAATTTGGTTTGATCAATGGAAAGGTAAGAACGATAATGGCTATGTGGTGCTTTGGGAGAATTCAAGTTGGCCTTCCTTAAATTGTTCTTCCCTCTTGAGCTTAGGGAAGCAAATTTGGTTGAATTTATGAACTTGAAACAAGGTTGTATGAGTGTGAGGGAGTATGCCCTCAAATTTAATCAACTCTCAAAGTATGCTCCTCACTTGATGGCTGATTCTAGGTCAAGAATGAATTCATTTGTTATGGGGGTCTCTAATTTGGTAAGTGAAGAGTGCCAATCCGTAATGTTTATTGGTGACATGGACTTGTCTCGGTTAATAACATAAGCTGAGAAAATGGAAGAAGAAAAGTTGAGGAAGATGAGGGGCCATGAGGCCAAGAGAGCCCGCCTTGAGGGTAAGTTCCAAAAAGGTCCTAGATTTCAAGGCTTGAGGCCTCCTCATGCTATTAATAGGGTGGTTTGCTAATGACTTCCCTAATCCTCAAGGTAATGTTGGTGCTGTGGCTCCCATTGATGCATGTCCTAGGTGTGGAAGGGGTCATAAGGGCCCATTTTAAAGGGTTCCAATGCATGTTAGGGAGCTTGGTCACAAGAGGGTTGATTGTCCAAGAAACTGTGGTGAGGTTCGGGGTGCAAATGCGGTCCTATTGGGTAGAGGTAGTCCTCAAGATAGTGCCCCAAGGCACAATCGCTTTTATACTCTACATAGGAGGCAAGGGGTTGGTGAAGTCCCCGATGTTGTTACCAGTATGTTGAAATTTTTTTATCTTGATGTATATTCATTGATTGATCCAGGTGTTACCCTTTTCTTTGTTACCCCCTTTGTTGCTAAAAAGTTCCATGTTGAGCCGGAGTTGTTGCATGAGTCATATAAAGTTTCTACTCCTATTGGTGCATTTATTGTTGCTAGGAGGGTGTATAGAAATTGTCCAGTTTGCATCTTGCATAAAATCTTACCTTGTAATTTTGTTGAATTAGATATGGTTGATTTTGATGTTATTCTTGGGATGGATTGGTTGCATGAATACTCTGCTTATATTGATTATAGAACCCGTAGGGTCAAGTTTCAATTTCCAAATGAACCTGTCCTTGAGCAGGAAAGTCATCATGTAATAATGAGTGGTAGGTTCATCTCATGCATTAAAGCCTATAGGTTGATTTCCAAGGGATGTTTGTATCATCTTGTGAGAGACAAAAATATAGAGTCCAAAGTCCCTTCCATTGAGTCGGTCCGATTGTAAATAAATTTCTTGATGTCTTCATAAATGAACTTCCCGGTGTCCCTCCTGAAAGGGAGATAGAATTTGGCATAGATCTCCTTCCTAACACCCAAACTTTCTCCATTACCGCTTATCGTATGGCCCCGGCGGAGTTGAAGGAGTTAAAGGAGCAATTGAAAGATTTGTTGGAGAAGGGATTTATTAGACCTAGCCAATCACCTTGGAGTGCACCAGTGTTGTTTGTAAAGAAGAAAGATGCGTCACTTAGAATGTGCATTGACTACTGATAACACAATAGGATCACTATAAAGAATAGATATCCTCTTCCAAGGATTGATAACTTTTTGACCAATTGCAAGGGGTTAGCTTTTTCTCTAAGATTGATCTACGATCGGAGTAACATCAAGTGAGGGTAAGGGTGAGGGAGAGTGATACTCCCAAAATGGCCTTCCGGACTAGATACGGGCATTACGAGTTTGTGGTGATGTCCTTTGGGTTGACTAATGCACCAACCATTTTAATGGACCTAATGAATAGGGTCTTCAAACTTTACCTTGATTCCTTTGTGGTGGTCTTCATTGATGATATTTTGATCTACTGACATAGTAGGGAAGAGCATATGGATCATTTGAGGGTGGTGTTGCAAAGGTTGGGGGAGGAGAGATTATATTCTTGGGTTATGTGGTGTCAAAAGATGGTATTAAAGTAGATCCTAAGAAAACCGAT